>CAKNWU010240102.1:0-12311 GCA_932072015.1 Andricus quercustozae | reverse complement strand
AAATACTATTACATTTTTTCAAATGAAGTATTTTTATTCTTTTGCTGATGTTTAAAAAATAGTAATTGAAACAAAAAGGCTCTCAGTGACTACTGAGCAATATATTGTTTAAAAATTATTTTCTATGATGTTTATTTATTACTTGTTCATAACTAAAAAGCTAAAGCAAAGTAAAAAATTTCAGAAAAACCGCAACTTTTTAACATCCCTATAATAGGAGACAGCATTAACTATTACCTCACTTTAAGTGAAAAATGGACACAAATTTGAAAATTTCAGAAAAATTGCTACTTTTTATCATTTTTTTAAAAAGAATATTACTCAAAATAATAATAAATTGTTTAAACAATTTTGTTTGTTCAAATGCATTCATTATTACGTCGCTCCAAATTAAAAGTTGAAAAAAGTGGAAACTTTCAGAAAAAATTGCGTCTTCATAGCACTATTCTAAAAGACTCTGTTATAAAGTTATAAAGCTGAAGAAGTTGAAAGCAAATTGAAAAATGCACAAAAATCGCGACTTTCTAACTCTATTTTAAGAGAAAATTGCTATAAGAAATAATAAACTGTTAAAACAATTTATTTTATTAAAAATAATTTATTCAAATAATTATATTTGTTAAAATGCATTAATTTTAAACTCATTGTAAATGAAGGCTGGGTAAAAAGTGGAAAATTTCAGAAAAATTTGAACTTTGTAGCATTATTCTAAGACCGAATCCATTTCAAATCAGGCTGGTTCTACACGTGATGTCACAGATTCTCTCGAAGATAAAATATGTTGTTTTTTATGGGAAGTTAGGCGATACGTATTATTGCGATTTGTGAAATTTTTTTTTACGATGTTATGCGTATTTCGACTTTTGCTTTGTTAAAAAAAAAAACAATTTTTTCTTCACACTTATATAACTTTTGACCAAATTAAGACAGTCAAGACTTTTTACGACACTCGGGTAGTTTATTGCCTTCTTTCGAAATCGCGAGAAAATTTTGAAAATATTCAAAATTAACAAAATGGCGACGGTTTTCCTTAAAATATTCAAAGGCTATTTTCTCAAAAACCCCACACTTATATTTTTTGTCAATTTTTTTTAAAATTTTTAATATCATGAGAAAAATATCTTGTGAGCTTTATGTGGGCTAAATAACTTTTGTGACCAGGAGAATTTTTTTTCGTATAATCGAATTTTCGCACTTTTCTTGCAAACAACAACAGATACGAAAACATGTTAAGAAAATAATTTTCACGGTTGAAGAAGCTCTACAAAACGTTCTCTTACTCATTTATGATATCTTGTACCATTTCCGGAAACAACAACAAAATTAAATATTTATGAAGACAAAACTTCTCTTGACCACAAAAATGGTTTAGTCCGTATCAAACTTATAGAATATCTTTCTTATCTAAACAATAATTCGTAAAAAATATTTTTTTTTCATAAAAACGGTACGGTTTGCCCCTTTTTAAAGAAATTTTCCATGTTTCTAGTCCTTCATCTTGTTTTTTCAAATTTTTTTGTTTTTTCAAACTGACAAGCTATTTTCCTAATGATAGTACAAATTCAACAAAAAATTGACAAGCAATATAAGTGTGGGTTTTTTTTTTGAAAATTGAGTTTAAATATTTTCAGATTCTTGAATATACTAATTTGGTCAAAAGGTATATGAGTTTCTAAAAAAATTGTGTTTTTTTTTGAACAAAGCAACAAATTTAAATACGCATAACTTCGTAAAAAAATTTATTTTCACAAATCGCAAAAATAAGTATCGCCTAATTTCCTCTAAAAAATAACATATTTTGTTCCCGAAAGATTCTGCGACTTCAAGTGTAGAATCTGCCTGATTTGAAATGGATTCGGTCCTAAGTGAATATTGTTATAAATAACAAAAAATTGCTTATAATATTATTTTTGTTAAGTCTAATTGATTATTGCCTAGCTATAACTGAAAAGTTGAAAGAAAGTTAAAAAATTCGCAAAAACCGCGACTTTCTAATTCTATTCTAAGAGAAAAATTCTATAAGCAATGATAAATTGTTTAAACAGTTTATTTAAACATCTAATGATCAGTATAAAGTAATATTTTATGTATTAGAAACAATTTGTACTGAAAAAAAACAGCAAAAAATAATAATGAGCGTAAAATACTCGCAAAACATAATTCCTCATTCATTGGGTTATCTTTAACACATATCGCTGATTAATCTCTCTAACAATCACCTCAGGCGAAGAGCTTTATACAGTAAAACAGACTTATGAGGGCCAAATTAAAAAAAATTATTTTGTTTCCTATAATATGACTCATTTTTAAGGGAAATGTTGAGTCTCAAGTCGATACACCTAATATTGACGATTCTGAACAAAATTCACAAAAACGTATTTTTACATTTTCATTCTAATTTGTTTAATTCTATCGTACTCGGAAACTCGAACAATTTAAACTCATGGCTTTTTTCGATAAAAAGAAAATTATCAGAGTTATAGCATTTTTTAAATCCAAAAAAACAAACGAAAATTAAAATTCTAAGCCAAACAACGCACTTTTTGAATTTTTTCGAAAAATTAAAAATTCAAATTTCGATAGCACAAGAAATAATGAAAAATCAAAAGTTACATTTCGCGATCAAACTATGCAATATACGAAAAAAATTAATCAAGAAAAATTGTTCACCTAAAAAAGATCTACAAATTTGTTATAAATTACTTTCTGATAGGACGCGTAGTTTTTGTTTTATTTGTAAAAGACAAAATTAAAAATGAAAGAATTAGGTTTTTGAAAAACGAGAAAAGATGAAGAAATGAAAGCACAAAAGTTGTTCAACCAAAAAAAAAAAAATCTAAAATTTTGTTATAAACTCTTTTTATGAAAATGTATTAAAAATAAAAAATTAACTTTTTGGAAAAAGGAAACAAGCTACAATAACATTTTATTTTAAAAACTTTTTCGCCAAAATTATATCTAAAAATTGGCTTAAAACCACCTTACGCTAGGATGCGCATTTTTAGTTTAAATCGTAAAAAATTACATTGAAAATAAACAAATTAAATGTATGGAAAAACTAGACAAGTTGCAATGAAATGTTTAACAACAAATTAAAAAAAAATATGATGCGCACTTTTTTTTTAAATTATAAATAAAAGACAATGCAAATACTTTTGTTTCAATAGCAATCTATATTATGAAGTTGTAGTAATCTAAATTTGAAGAAATGGCACATTTTTCAGGGTAGTTGTGAATAAAATTTAATGCAAAATAAGAAACAAATATTAAAGTAATCATTAAAAATAAAATTTGTACTTTATTTTGGAATATCTGAAAAAGCAGCCCCAGACCGATGTACAAGCATAAATATATAATATACATTTGATATAATAGAGTTGAACATAATGTAGAAAAGTTCGCATTTTCGACCAAATCGAGTGCGAAGCACGAGATGCGTGATGAGAATGTGTTCATTAAAGCCGAAGGAGTTTTAACAAAAGAGAATTCACAATCTACAAATTACAGTTTCCGATGCTTCGACCTTTAATTTTAAAAGTCCTGCGCACAAAGGGGGTGGGGGAGATATGCATGTAGATTCGAAAAAAAATTTGGCCACCCTATTATTCAACACCTGTAGAAAAAGTATTTTTATAACTAGCTTCTAGCACGGTTTCAGAATCGGTACAGTATCAGTGTACACAAGATTCCTAAATACCTACTTTTTCTTACAAAATTAGGTTCAATGTTGGGAAGAGATAGCCTACTAGAACCAGAGCCAGTGCTTATTGTTCCTGAAGAAAACCCTGTGTTCGTAAAAATACCAGGTGACCATGTTCTTACTGGAATGCTACGCTCCTTAACAAATGGTTATCTTATGCTGAGACAAATACATCGAGGATGTCGATCATCCGAAAGCGGTTTACTATACGTGCCTCAACCTGATTATCGTGTCTATGCTTCAAACGCCTATCTCGAAACAACTTTTTACAAAAATAACAATCGTCGTCTTCAAGAACACAACTCTTTTGTAAAAGGAAGAAACAACGCTGTTTTAAAAGCACGCCCTCAGCCTCTGCATATAAATGAGGAAATAGAGATGCCTGTATTCCCGTACATTTTTGCACGAATGCCAAGTTTCAACATCGTTTATGGGGGACACTAGAAAAGCTTGAGGATCATGACATTCCTAACTGGATTCCCAGAGGTAACTAAGAAACGGATCCTTTCAGAAAAGACACCAAGTCTAAGGCTTAACGTCTCTGTGTTTAATGTTTATTAGGATTAAGTTTTTTTCTTCGAGAATATTGTTTTTCAATTATTAATACCCTAATTCCAATTGGTAGTACATTTACAAAAATTTTTTTAAACTATAACTCTTAAAAGTAAAAACAAGATTACTAGCTTTGATACTGTAATAATATATCTATACAGAATACAGTAACGTCCAGATGCATGAGGACAAACAAAACTTAGCGATTAAAAACATGCACTCAATTTTCGCAGGATATCTCCGAAACAAAGTAAGAAAGTGAGTGAGAAAGACCGGTCAAATTTCTGATTTTTTTCAATTTTCAAAATTCAAAATAAGCCTGAGAAACTGTAAAAATGTTCAACGAGAGAGATAGTATGTGTTTTTAGATCTGGAAGCGCATTTTCACTACTTTTGACGGCAATAGAAAGTCCATTCCTCAATTTAATTGAAAATTAATAAATTATCTAGATTATTAGTTTATGAATAGAGGCAAAGTAACCCACTTGTTAGAAAATGAAGGGTACAAGTCTATGAGAAAATGAGAATTTTTGGAAATTCTTTAAAACAACGTGGGGTGCTCAAGATAGATGACGGTAACATTTTTTCATTATAATGATTTTAGAGTACAAGGTTCACCCTTTAATTTGAACTCTATGAAAAGTTTTTAGAGATTCAGCTTCGCGCCCTACGTTTTCTTAAAGTAATGGTCAAAAACGTGTTTACAATCAATTTTCTTAATAACTTGATGTGATAGAAAGACTTCGCTTTCGGATTTGGATTCAACAGCTCAAATTCCGAGTAATCAAAAAATCTTTTAGAGAGGCTGTTTACTTGAAAAACTGAGTGTAATTAGAAATTTCATGAAATTTCTAGACAGTTCTAGCGGATTGTGTAATAATTGGAGTTTCATTATCTGGCTAACACAATAAGCTTTTGCATATTATAAAAACATAGTTCACCACGTATGGACGAAGATTTAAATAAAATATTTAAAAATTCATTTTAGTGACAATAATACTTTCCACTCATCATATTGGGTATTAATATGAAAATTATAATGTCCAATAACAATCATATTTATGATTAATACCATACATTGAAGAATTGTCATATTACAAATATTTACTCAAAGTTACCATTTTTGGCGTGATGTAAAAAACATTCACAATGCTACAAACAATAAAATAAAATTATGTGTTATAGAATAAAAAAGTCTACATTCTATGGTAATATGATATTATTTACTCAAACAAATTCATCATCTATTAGCCACATTCACAGAATTAGACTCGCAAAATATAATCTAAGTTAAATATACATTGCTGAATCATATTTTTATGAATAAAAATTAATGTTACAAACCTCATAATTTTCATTATCGTATATGTCAACAAATCACAGCTGGAATGATTCTCGCCTCGTTCTCACAGTGTAATAAATTTTAATGAATAAAATTTTAAGTAATCATCATTCACCTCCAGGTTTGGATTGTTTCAAAAATATTAATTTTGTTTGATATAAGCGGGACATTTTTAGAAAGCAAGCGTAATAATTTGACATTTTCAGTTTTATGAATTAGAGGGGCGCTAAAAAATATTCGAGTAACTCACGCAGTGTGTTTTAAAAACGCGTAACTACTGTGTATAAGCATGAGATTTCAACGTTTTCAAACTGCACTGCTTGAGTTACTCGAGTCTTTTTAGCGGCCGTCGAATTATAAAATGATTTCTTCTTATAATAAATGTTTAAAGAGTGAAAGATAATCTATTTTAAGCAAAACAAATTTAGTGACTGAAAATGTTTTTTGCATTAAGACTAGAGTTTTTGCTTGCTAAAAATGCTCCATTAATTTAAAACAAAATTACATTTTTCAAATAATTAACCCCCAGGTTTAAGTGTTGATTACTTAAAATTATATTCATTAAACTTCATTACTATACTTCCTCGATAGAACGTTATTGGTTTCATGAAATGGCTTGAGCAGTTAGACAGATAGTGAAACTCCAATCTATTATACTAACTGTTGAAAGGTGCTAGTGCAGTTTTCAAAACGGCTGAAAATTCTAGACAGATAGTGTTACTGTCAGTTATTACAAAATCCTCTAGCAGTTCATGAACCAACTAGACATTTCATGAAATATCTAATTAGACTAAATGGCTATGGCGTATATATTCCACGAAGACATCTGTTACCCTCCAGTATTGCAACGACGTCACCAGCGGATGTTGACAAAATACATCGTTCTTGGGTTGACATGGGCTTGAAGTTAATACGTCCTAGTTTGCGCAAATGAATTGGTTTATCGGCAGGAAAAGTTTATCTTCGAATTTCGAATAGCCGGTGCGGATTCGTGTGGGGAAAAAGCCGAATAAATCTAAGATGTTCAGGTTCATATCCAAGTACGAGAAAAGAAAGGCGTCTAGCAGGAGGAGACCTAGACCTGACACGAAGAGGATGCTCGGCAGGAGGAGGAGGCCTGACCGGAGAATGAGGTCTGGCAGGAGGAAGAGACCTTTCAGAAGAATGATGTCTGTCAGGAGAATAAGAAGGTGCACAGCAAGGAACACCAGGAATAGGGTCGCCATTAGGTAAACACTCGAACTGTGAACTCAACTCTTGAACAAGAAACAAAGGATTACGTTTTTCTTAAAGTAGAGAATCATATGTTGGTATATCATGAACCCCATGTGGCAATATTGTGAGAAAAGCTTGAAGGCATTAAGGTATGTTTGTTCTGGAAAACTTCTCACAGAAAAACCCCAAGCTTTTTATTATCATAAAATTAGATAAAATCGCTGCATAAAGTTGACAGCTACATTATGAGTTGTAATTGTCAATTTACTAGTAGTTGACATAGTTATTAACTGGTTTCAACGTCTTTATCCAATTCTATCCTAAAAAATCTGGATGTTATTTAATCTTTTCTATACTATTATTAGAATTAATTTATGTTTATTTGTACGCACTTTTAAGTTTCACTATGCATATAAAACACGCGATTAACGGAATTGAAAATCCTTAATGTTATGGTGGTTCTAACATAAATTTATAAACCTGACAAAAGTTTTAGAGAGAAATTCATTCCGAACCAATCTAAAGAAAGTTCTCAATCTTATCATCCGAATGATTCAATCCGAAAACAATTTCACAGAAAAAACTGAGAGTAAGAAACGTTGCAGGTAATGGGCGAAGTAGGGTAACAGCCAGCGGGGTAAGTGCGTCTGAGGTAAAGTTGCCGTGGCGAATGGCATATTTCTCCGGCGGACACTGCCAGAGAAATTTGCGATTCCCCACGGACAGTTTCCCTGAGACGCAATTACCCTGCTGGTTGTTACCCCACTTCGCCCATTTCCTGCAACGTTTTTTACTCCCAATTTTTTTCCATGTTGAAACCAAACCGAACCTACATTTCAGTCATTTTCCACAATGCAAAACGTCGGATTGAAAAGTATTCTACATCCTGCCTACGCTGGGTTTCAATGCTTGTTTTTTTCTCGTTTTCTTTTTTCGACATTTAAAAGATGAATTATCATGCCAACTTTAGTTCGAGTCATTGACTTAAACCAAAGCTGGCCTGGTAATTCATCTTTTAAATGTCGAAAAAAGAAAACGAGAAAAAGAGAATAATATTATTAGAAAACGAGCCGATTACCTGTTTCTTAGTGAAGAGAAAGTTATTCGTCTTTACAGATCTTTTTATATATGGCTCATCTGTGGGAATTTACAGATGGGACTTTTTTCAATCTAAATACGTAGAGTTGAGAGTGTCCCATTTGTGCACATGAACAGTTAGGAAGGTACGATATGTGCATCCATACGTGTACTTAGATATTTGATTATTTTAAGTTAGACATGCACTTTGGGAGAATAACATCTGTGCACCCCAAAATTTCGACGTGCACAGTTTGGAGTATACTATCATTGCACGTACACATTTATCTCACTGGCCATCGATTTGCGCAGTTGGGATCGTGCAAAATTACTTCTTGCAAAGATGTCCGGTACCTGATTTAGACTAAGGCGGACATCGGAGAAATATTCGTTTCCACTTCAACTTCAAGTACTTTCTGGTTTTGAAATTTGTACGAATTTCGTATCAAAAGGGGCTCTTTTCGAATTATATTTTTTATAACACAAACATTCTGGATTTCCCCGAAATAAAGTCAGATTAAATTCGTACTTATTTCGGACAAACTCCAATCAAGTTTCGAAGAAAATAGCAATTGGGATAGGATGCAAATTAAATCACACTAAGTCTGATTGGCGTATAGCTCAAAAATATACTTTAAATTGTGGCTGTAGCATAGTATTATATTGACCAATAGAATTGAGGATAACCGCCAAGAATAAGACGAGAGTCTTAACAATCCGCATCTTTTCTAATTAGAGGAAAAACTGATTAATGTATTAATGAAGAATTTGATTAACAATGTAACTAATTAATATTCTGGTACTTTATTAGATTATATAATACATATATTTCCTATAATCGTTATCTACAAATATAATTAAATTTTACATAGTACGTTAAAAGAATTGGAAATATAGATTTCATGCACCTGAGAAAACGCGACTTCAGAAAATTTTTAATCACTGTGACAGTGATTTCCAAAGATATTATATTTTGGCACTCACACTTAAGTGATCTGATGTGGGCCGTATGTCTAATTTGCCATATTGGACAGCCTGGTTTCTTTTTTTACTTTCTCTTTTCTTTTATCTTCTTTTCTACTTTCAACATTCTTTTTTTTACTTTCCTTCTTTTTTCTTCGTATATTTATTATTCATACAATATAATTAATTATTATTATTGTATTATTAGGGTAACGGAACTAATTATCTAGGAGGGACCATTTGTCGAGGAAGCAGTTGATTTCTTCTAACATAAAATTTAAATATATGTTATTTTTTAGTAGAAGTCATTAACTTAGTCGCAGTTAAGCTTTCGAATCCATAAAATTTGGCTCACGTAAAAAATAGTGAAAATAGGAAGGATTTTATCTTTGACCACGGACAATAGGATCCTCCTCAATAACTGGTTCCGATACCCAACCTGAAATATATATTTTTTAAAGTTCGTTTTTAGTTCTTTTCCAAAATTAGTTACGATTAAGCATGAGAATGTTTTCCTTAATTTATTCAATAATTTTTAATAAGGCTCATTTTTGAGCTCGAGGTAACTGTAGTAAATCGCTGAAGACTCTCGAAATCTGACGAAAACTTCCCATCAAATCAGATTAAATCCCCTTATATTTCATGAAATCATTGAAACACTATAAAATCTGTTTGAATCCATTGAAATCCGTAGCTAAATGAATGTTTAATAAAAAACGTTGAATTTTTATCTAAAAATAGTTGAATAGGCATACTGATCTCATCGGCTCACTCAAGTGCATTATAAAATGCGTCCGGGACTGACAATACATACCGGGACAGTTTGAGATAAAAAAATTAATATTAAAGAATATCTTTGGGAATTACTGTGATAATGATTGAAAATTTACTGGTGCCTCCTTAGACAGGAAAATTAGACATAGTGTAAAATATTATGTATAATTTTCACCTGATTT
Organism: Andricus quercustozae; assembly: GCA_932072015.1. Taxonomy (NCBI): domain Eukaryota; kingdom Metazoa; phylum Arthropoda; class Insecta; order Hymenoptera; family Cynipidae; genus Andricus; species Andricus quercustozae. The sequence continues at coordinate 2,506 of CAKNWU010240102.1, read as the reverse complement.
CCCTAAAACTTTAAGCATTGTCCAACAAAAGACGTCTATAGGACAACTTTAGACTTGTGTGCCCACTGGGGTCTATAGGTTATATATATTATATAATCGAATGAAGTATCAGAATCCCAGGCGGAAAAATTATACATAGTGTGAAACATTATATACAATTTTCATTTGTTTTATACATTTTTTGTATAAAACAAATTAAAATTCTACATAATTTTTTCCACTATGTACGTGTAACCTATATATAATTTTTCCGCCTGGGATATTCATTAGTTACATTGTTGATCAAATTCTTCGTTAATACATTAATCAGTTTTTCCTCTAATTATAAAATATGAGGATTGTTCACACTCTCGTCTTATCCTTGGCGATTATCCTCAATTCTATTGGTAAATATAATAATAGAATATATCTATAATTTTAAGTCTATGTTTTTAGGCTATGCCCTAATCCGAATTTGCGAGATTCAATATGCATTCTATTTCAATTTCTATGTTCTTCCAAACTTTATTTGAATTTGACCGAAATAAGTACAAATTTAATTTTATTGTTTTCGGGGAATCCAGAATGGATGTGTTATAAAAAATGCATTTCTTAAAGTGACCCTACTGATACAGAATTCGTAAGAATTTCAAAATCAGAAAATACTTTGAGTTGAAGTGGAAGCGGATATTTGTCGGATGTCCACCTTAGTCTGATTTGGGTACAGGACATCTTTCCACGGAACAACTTTGTGCGAGCCCAACTGTGTACATCGATGGCCAGTAAAACATATGTGTACGTACAAAGTTAGTACACTACCAATTGTGCACGTCAAAATTTAGAGGTGCACAGATGTTACCCTCCCAAAGTGCATGTCTAACTTAAAATAATCAAATATCTAACTACACGTCTGCGTGCACATATCGTACCTTCCCAATGGTTCATGTGCACAGATAAGACACTCCTAATTTAGAGCGTTGAAATTTAGACATGTAGCATCTGTACATGCACATAGATGAGCCATACATAGAAAAATTTGTGAAGACGACTAAATTCTCTTGACCACCTTGACTCAAACCAAAGTTGGCATGGTAATTTCTCTTTTAAATGTCGAAAAAAGAAAACAAGAAAAAAAACAAGCATTGAAACCCAGAATAGGCAAAATGTAGAATACTTTTCAATCCGACGTTTAGCAGTGTTGAAAATGACTGAAATGTTGGTTCGGATTGGTTTCAAATTGTTTTCGGATTGAATCATTTAGATGATAAGATTGCAAACTTGCTTCGGTTTGGTTCGGAGTGGATTTGTATTTGAAACATTCGCTAGGTTCATAAACATCTGCTGGAACCACCACAACATTTAGGATTTTGAATTGCGTTAATCTCGTGATTTATATGTGTAGTGAAACTTACAAGTGTGTGTAAATAAACATTAATCAATTCTAATAATATTATATGAAATATTACATAACCTCAAGCGTTTTTTTATGACAGAATAGGATAAAAACTTTGCAAAGAGTTGATGACTATGTAGACTGCCAATACATTCACAATTACAACTCCTAATGTAGCTGTCAACTTTCTGCAGCGTTTTTATAAAATTTTAGGATAAAAAGAAGCTTGGGGTTCCTCTGTGAGAAGTTTCCCAGAACAAACATTTCTCAATGCCTTCAAACTTTGCTCACGATATTGCTATAAGGGGTTCATGATATACCAATGCATGATTGTCTACTTTAAGAAAAATGTAATCCTCTGTTTCTTGTTGCAGAGTTGAGTTCACAGTTCGAGTGTTTACCTAATGGCGAACCTCTTCCTGGTGTCCCTCGCTGTGCACCTTCTCATTCTCCTGACAGACATCATTCTTCTGAAAGTTCTCTTTCTCCTACCAGATCTCATTCTTCGGTTAGGCCTCCTCCTGCCGAGCCTCCTCTTCGTGCCAGATCCAGGTCTCCTCCTGCCAGGCCTCTTTCTTCTCTCATACCTGGATATGAACCTGAAAATCTTAGATTTATTTGGCTTATTCGCCACCCGAATCCGCACCGGCTATTCGAAATTCGAGGATACACTTTTCCTGCCGATAAACCAATTCATTTGCGCGTACTAGGATGTATGAGCTTGAAGCCCATGCCAACCGAAGATCGATATTTTTTAACAACATCCACTGGCGACATTGTTGCAATATTGGAATCTAATATGGAATATATACAATGTTGTATAACTCTGAAAAATGGGCGAAAATAAACATGTACAGCGGCGGGGTTGAATATATGGCACCTGTCACACAATTTCAATAATTTTATAGCAGTAAATGTAAACGACATCACTTCGCACCATTAATTTACAAAAATGTAGAACCAAATTGTAATATTGTTTGTGATCCGAACTTGTGATCAGACGCTGTCAAAAGTACGAGGAATAGATAATAAAGTATTCTCTAAATATAGTCTTCTATCAATTATTACGACTTGCCATACACATATTTTCAAGTAAAATCAGTTTATTGAACAAATAGTAGATGAAACTATAAT
>CAKNWU010240101.1:0-11967 GCA_932072015.1 Andricus quercustozae | reverse complement strand
AAAATTTCAACCAAATATTAAAAATTTCAACCAAACAAATTAATTTTCGATCAAAATGATTAAATGTCTATAAAAAAAAATTCGACAAAAAATGTAAATCAATTTTTAAGTAAAAAAATTAATTTTCAATTTAAAAAAAGTAATTTTCAACCAAAGAAAATAAGTTTCAACCAAAAGATTAATTTTCTACCAAAAAAGAATAATTTTCCCCAATAAAATTAATTTTTAAGCATATATTTTACTTTTAATGGAATTTTTAACCTGCTACTTGAATTTTCGACCAAAAAGGTGAATTAGTCACCAAGAAGATTAATATTCTACCAAAAAAGACAAAGTTTCAACAAAATACAGAAATTTTTAACCAAATAGTTGAACTTTCAACTGAAGAAGATAAATGTTTAACCAAACATGGAATAGTTAAATTTTCAGTGAAAAAAAGAATAAAAAACAATTGTTTTCAAAATATTTAAATTTTGAACAAAAAAAAAGAAGTTTGTTCAACTGAAATGATCAGTCATCAACCAAAAAAAATGAATTTTTAACAAAGTAGTTTTACTTCGAACTTAGTAGTTGAATTTTGAACCAAAAAATGTTTTTTAGTCGCAATTCACGATTAGCAAAAATCTTGAAAATGTAATCAAATAGTTATATTAGAAGAAAAATCCGGGGATCAATCTAAAGTTGACAGGATAATTCGGGCAAAACATATAAATACCCGGTAAAATTTGTCATATAACAGGATCAATATGTAAAGAGATGCTCAAAATTTGAATAGAAATAGCAAAAATTAATCGTTTGTGCTAAATTTTATCATGAACATAAATGTCACATGTTTCTTACTCTTGAACTTAAAAAATAAAATTTTTATATAAAAACAAAATAATTTAATACATTTGTATGACAAATATGTTCAGAAAACGCGTAAATCGATCCTTATAAAAAATTCGACTCAAATTCAATGTAATTCTACCTTGATGAATAGTTCATCCGGAAATACCTTGAAAATGTATTTTTGTGCGGTTTTTAAATGTTAAAAAAATATTAAAAGTACGTTGTCAGATTTTCACACACACGGAGAGTCATTTTTTGTTATTGAACAAAATAAACTGCCTATTTTAAAGAATTATAAGTGGAAAAAATTGTGTCATTCATATTGAATTTACTGGAATTTTCTCGCTATAGAAGGAAACTTCTGTAAATCATATGCAACGTTCTCAAATCATATAAGATTTTCTATAAAATCCATAACAAAATGTTGGAAAATATACGAGTTTTTCGTAAAGAAAGGGTATCTAGTGCGTGCGTAGCGCGCACAATTTTCTAGTTAAAATAAATCCAAAATCTAACATGCTTTTAGAACGTACGCAAATCAAGACTTTATATGAAAACCTTTAAGACCAACAATTAAATATATATATATATTCTTCCTTTCAGTCCGAAGTGCCGAACCGATTACCAAGAAAACGAAGTGCCAACCAAGTACCTCTGCTTCTGTGGAAATTCAGTGGACCCAGCCTACCAACCCTGGTCGATTCCACACTCCTGTGGCGAAACTTGTGGAAAATTACTTCAACCAAGCTGCGGACACAAATGTGTTCTTCTCTGCCATCCAGGACCCTGTCCTCCTTGTCCGAAAACCGTCTCCACAAAATGCTTCTGTGGCAAAGAACCAGCTCGTCCTCGTCGTTGCAACGCCAAAGAATGGAGTTGCGGGAGCATCTGTGGAAGAAACTACAAAACCTGCAACCACAGCTGTCAGGAAGAATGCCACAAAGAAGAATGTCCTCCATGTACCGAAAATGTGCTCGCTTCCTGCAATTGCAACTCCAAAAGCGAGCCTCGACCTTGCAACCAATCCACCTGGTTTTGCGACAAATCCTGTGGTCGTCAATTTCCCTGCAAGGTACATATCTGTGAAGGTGTTTGCCACAAACCCGGAGACTGCAAAGGCTGTCCCATTGAGAAAAACAGAACATGTCCCTGTGGAAAAAAGAAATACGCCGTTTCTTGTAAACAGGAACTTGTTCCGACTTGTGGTGATACCTGTGGTAAGCTTTTAGACTGTGGTCGCCATTATTGCAACATGAGATGCCACACGGAAAAATGTGGACAGTGTCTAGAAATGGTGATCAAAACCTGTCGCTGTGGTAGCTTCCAGAAAGAGATGGCTTGTACGAAAGAATTCCACTGTAATAGGAAATGCACGCAGTGGAGACTTTGCGGAAGACATTATTGCAATAAAAAATGTTGCGACTGCTTGATTAAAAATACGTCTAATGTCTGCGAGAAAGTTTGCGACAACCAGCTGAATTGCCAGAAGCACAAATGTGCGGCTCCTTGCCACAGCGGACCTTGTTATCCTTGCACTCGAACCGATGTGATTCAGTGCAGATGTGGAAGCAGCAAAATCACAGTTCCTTGTGGATCTGTTAAGAGAATCAAGCCTCCGACTTGCAACAAGCGTTGTAAAATTCCACCAGTTTGTCATCACCCGAAACGAGAGTCACACAAATGCCACAAGGGTTATTGTCCACCTTGCAAGAAAATTTGTGGATTGGTTCATAAAAGATGTGGACATACTTGTCCTGCGACTTGTCATACCAAAGTTTGGATGAAGGTCAAGATTAATGGAGTTAATTCTCAGCCGACTGCACCTTGGGACAATAATAGAAAGGAGCAATGGAAGCTGCAAACACTTCCTTGTCCTCCTTGTGAGGTTTCGGTGATGATAACTTGTTTGGGAGGACATGAGACGTTACCCTGGCCTTGCCATAAAGCTGTTTCTAGTTCCTGTTTGAGAGAATGTGGAAGATTATTGGCTTGCACGAATCACAACTGTGAGAAGCTTTGTCATAAAGTGGATTTGGGAGAAAATGGTAGTGAAGAGGATAGGTGTATGGAGTGTGAGAAGCCCTGTGCTTTTCCTAGACCAGAAGGATGTACCCATCCTTGCCTTAAGGCTTGTCATCCAACTCCTTGTGCTCCTTGTAAGCAGCTAGTTAGAGTTGGATGCCATTGTGGAATCAATTTCCTGTATAAGAGGTGTGCTGAACTCACTTCTGCGACGGAGAAACAAAAGGAGGAAATGCTCAGGTGTGGGAATCAGTGTCCGAAAAATGTGAGTAGAAACTACAAATAAAAGGAGAAGAATTACAAACTTTTCAAGGCTGGAAAACCCCGTGATATTACCTAAAATGCGATTTTAATTTTTAGATTTTGAATTCCTGGTTACCCGGAGAAATACAAAAAAAAATCCGATCAATTCCAGGGGTTTTCCGGGTTAAAGTTGAATACTTCTGAATTAAAAACATATAAAATTCAGCAATTTTAAGTTCACTGTATCATCTCAAAATCAACCATTCAAAATGGTAAAATATCCAATCAGAGGCCTCCAAAATTTTTCAATTTAAAATTGTAAACATGAAGAATTGAACAATTTATAATTAAATGCCTTCACATTTTAACAATTGCGAAAACAGTTATTAAAAATTTTACATTTAAATTTTAAGCGCTTGGATTGAACAACTAAAAATTAAGAGAAAAAGCAGCCAAAATCTTCAAATCCAAGCTTTAAACACGGAATAATTTTAAATTTAAGACCTTCGGTAATCAAACCTTTTTAAAATTTTGTATTTAAAACTGCACATTTTAAAGATAATAGAACTTATAATTTTATGTATTTTTACTGTTAAAAATTGAAGAACTTTCTAATGTAAACCTTCACAATTGAAGTGTTCCAAAAAACGTTAAAAATTACATTATTGCAAAATATATTATTATCTGCTGTTCATACCTGAGTTGTTGAATCGCTTCCACCAATCAGAGAAAAGCGAAGTTTGATTTTATGGCCAACTTCCGAATCTCAGATCACAAAATGAATTCAGATCAATATAGATTTGAAATTCAAAAATTGTGATTATATTATACATTAAAATTGAGAGAAAAAATATATTTGGGTAATTGTCAAATTGAAGGCAAACTTGAAAGACTAAACTGGCAATCGCGTTATTATTAATCATTTAATAATAAGTAACACCAAATTATCGTATCTTGTATAAAAATATGAAATATAAAATGGGCACTTAAGAAAATAAGAAAAAATTATGCAAATTGTACTCGAAATATGGGAATTAAATTTCAGGTTGGAAGTTCAGTGGAAAAGCGCATAGTTCAAAAATAGTAAAATAATTCAATTAATTATTAATGAATAAAAATACATCTACGTGAATACTTATCTCATTCTAAATATACGAGAATCAAGACACAACACTTTATAATCAGATTGATCACTTCAAATCTCCAGGCGCCTTTAACATTTTTTGAAAGGTTAGAAAATAATAAATAAACATTTAAACCAAAGATCGATCGACGCACATGAGCATAAACGTGTATACGCTGTCGGGCGGCAATGAATCTTTCTTTTTAATATTACAAAAAATGAACACATTGTAATTATAAAAAGTCACCTGATAATAAAAGGGGTCTTCGCTCAGAATTTAATATAATAGTTTGTATCATTGTTATTCCTCCGAAATCGGGTTTTTACATATGTATAATAATGGATTTCGCCTTGTCAAAATGCAGCTTTTAGTTTTAATATCGAATTAAAAAAAAAAAAACAGTGAACCTTGTAAATTAAATTTTTGGAATCTTTTACAAAATGATATTCCTAATATTTCTATGTTTATATTTCAATTTCAACTATAATTTTGTATTAACAAAAACTTAAAAAAATTGTATTAATATTTGATTGAACTAATAAATGGGCAAAAATTATAATTTTGTTCCTTTAAATGTCGGGAAAACGATACAGTTAGCATTTTTGTTAGATTATTATTCAAAAGAGGGGAGAGAATAATTTTATCAATGTACAGGACCATTTTGTAAAGGATGATAATAAGTATTCATTGAATCAAAACAAAAACCAGTAAGACTTGCTTTTTAATTTTTGTATTATGAGGACTTCAAGTTTGCCTTTAATTTACAATCACTCATTTATGAAGCATTGTCTTGTACTAAACAATAAACTCTGAAGCGAATTCAGAAAATGAATGTCGAACACTTTTAATTTTTAATCAAATTGTTTAAGCCTTCAAAACCGTATTTCGGATTTTTAAAATTTTAAATCTAAAAATTAGAAATTAAAACTGAAAAATGAAAGAAAAATTAGAACTAATGGACTCCAGAATCACTCATTGTAAACCGAATGATTTCATGTGTATTTTCTTATATGTATGTACAATGTACATATGTTGAACTTTTCTAACTCAAAAGAATTTCAAACAGAACTCATTAAAAATTACATAATTTCATATGACGTCAAGTTAGTGACATTCAAAGTGATTGGAAAGGAATTTTTCAAGAGTCCCGGTCCAAAAAAAATCCCGGTTTTCCCGATCTAGTGGCCATTTTATTAGAAAAGTTAGAAATTTGAAAATATGAAATTAATAATTGCATTTATTAATAACACTTTTTGACTATTTCAGTATCTCTGTGGTCACCGCTGTATCGACATTTGCCATCCAGGTTCCTGTTTAAATGCAGAGTCGTGTAACAAGAAAGTCAAGCTTTTGTGTAAGTGTAAGCGACTTAAAAAGGATTTTTCATGCATTCAGATTCGCAAGGGTCAAGGTCTGGTCAAGTGTGACGACGTCTGCCGTCAGAAAAAGGAAGAATTAGAACGAGCTCGCGAGGTCGAAATAGCAAAAAAAAATAAGGAGGAGGAACTCCGCAATCAACGGGAAATAGAAATGTTCGAAAAGAAATTCAAACCTCGCCGTAAAATCAAAGATAAATCGCACAACAACAATAAATCAAAATCCGGTTCGAAAAACTGGATAAAATATTCGCTAATTGCCATTCTTTTGGCGATTGTAGCTTTTGCGATAACATATTTTAATACTTATGTTTAAATTCTGAGCTGATCAATTTTTACTTTCTGATTTCAATCATGAAACTACCTTCCTCAAAGGCAATTACATTTAATAGATGTAAAATAATAATTTCCAAGCAGATAATTTTTAAGTTAGTTGTGCTTTCTGATATTTTTTATCAGATTTTGTTAAGACTGTGATACTTCCCATTGCTTATAAGCATTGTGTTATCCATTTTTCATGCCAACTTTAGTTGATATGAGTGATAAATCATGGTACATATAAATATTAATATAATATCACAGGCCCTTCTAAAGGGTAGAATTTGGGTGTAAATCACGTTTTGAATATATCGAGCACAATTATAAATATATTTTTCTTAGTCTCGTACAAAGTCTCTAGAGTTAAAAATTAATGTCTAGTTTTTCTTCTTGAGAGTGTTCTTACTGACAGTCGTGCGATAAAATATATTGAGAAAAACTCCAGCTGCGATGATAGTTATTGTCAGCATCAGAATTATGTACTCGACCCGGTTCTCGAATGGCGTTCCGCAAATCGTGTAATATTCTCCGATTTTTCCAGACGGTTTTCCACCCGGAAGACAAGAAAAATTGAAGTAAGATTCATCGTAATCAGTCACACAAAGATATTTTCTTTTGTACAATGTTTGTCCAAAGGCTGTTTTTATCGCCACTTTTTCCTCGCATGGTCCAATCGGTTCGTGTAATCCTATCGAGACTTCGGAATTTGGATCCCCAATCAGAGCCATTCCTAAATTATTTGAAGTTTTTTTAGAGTGATTGACTTTTAATGTTTTAATCAAGTTATAGGACATTTTTTTTAATTCAATTCAATCCGGTATATTTGTGTAAACTTACCAAAGAATATTAAATAATATATGGCTAAGTAGGCCAGAAGCAAATAATCTTTTAAACTCCTTGTGTGTTGCGGTAATGTTTTTAAACTTAAGATGCCACTTAATATCAAGACAACAAATGCAGCCAGTAGCAGATAAAAAGTTACTTCCGAATGCAAATTGTATATGTCGTGCAAAAGGTGGTAATTTGGTATGAAGAGTAGCACACCAGTAGGCATTCCCAAAAGCGAGGCTATTAGAGTGCAGAGTGATTCCTTTAAAAACCTACGAGTGATAAAAGAAATTATTTTCGTAGAGGCTCGTTTTTTTTTTAAATCGTAGAAATAGTCCCATTAAAAAGCTATTTTTAGTTGAGACATTGTTCAATAAGCACTTTAAATCTTGACCTTTCTCTTATTTTTTCAAAATTTGAAATTTATAAACTGATTGCGCGATTTGAAATATAGTCATAAATTGATCAATAGGTTTCTGAATTTAAAGATAATAAAGAATTCCTAGAAGAATTTTTCAAAGTGAATAATAATTCAAGACTGATAAATTAATATTTACGATCCAGGCATCCATCTATCCTTGCTTGAAATTAAAAATCGTCTGACGAAATGAAACCAGAAAATAAAAGACGCAGCAAAAGTGGCATGGAAGTAAAAAGAATTCCATGGTATGTGATAATGCCGATCGAAAATATTAGGATCGGTATCATGCCACGTCCAATGCACAAATTTAACAGCCATCAAATCGTATGGATAATCGATTAAAACCACGGTTAATCCAACAGCAAAAGGTTCACTCCATGTTGGCAGTCTGAGTTTATCGACAAAAATCGCTGCGGTGTAGATAAATACAACATCTAAAAAATTCAGTATAGATTTTTAGGATTTTAAAGCTGAGGAATTTTTAGATTAGAAATTTTGTGATTCAGGAATTTAGTAGATCAGCATCAGAAATGTTCTAAATTAGAAATAAATATAAAAGGGAAAATATAGGGCGGGAAAAACAGAAATAATTCATCGATTAAAATGTGCCTACAAACAAATATTATGTGAAGTGGCAGACGACGTCCTAGGAAAATAATCGAGGTTTGTGAGTGCCAGAAACTGTCTATATCAGGAAGATTGTAGCTCACGATTTCCACAACTAATCCGTGGCAAATTACCCCAATCCATAAGTGGATAAACCGACCTCCAGATTTCAGAGCTGAAAAAAAATGTTACAAGTGTATTTTGTATTTAGAGAGATTGACAAATGTTTGCAAAACGTGTGTAATTGCAGTGTTTTTAGACTTTTAGACTTCGAGTGTGTAGATTTTAGACAGTCCAGAAAAAATTATTTCAAGTTGAGACCTCTTCCAAATTTTATTTTCATGAAACAAGTATTATTGTGTATTAATTGGGATGCGTTTTAATTTAAATGGAACAAATTTACATTGTACACGTTGCTAAATTTTTAAATACCAATTTTTTTTAAATCTTGGACACTTCAAATTAGTAGTTTTTCAGATTGAGGACAAAGTTTCCTGGGAAACTTTTTTATTATTTGAAAAGTTTATAGGTTTCTAGATTTGTTTCTCAATATAACTTTATAATGCCAAAAATATTTCACAAAGTGGAAAAAATTTCAAGAGCGTGGAATAACATTTTTTGGACTCTTGTAGTATATTTTACCGTGATAAAAAGTGAGGAGACCACCAACGAGAAATAATGTAGACACAATTAGATGTGTAGGTTGTGCTCTCCACAGAGTGTGTACGTCATTGTAAGCCACAAACCAGTCCCAAAACTTTGCAATAAAAAGAAATAAACAAGTCAGATAATATCAGGCAAATTAATTAAATTTAGTTACATTTAGTTTACTTTCTAATTCAATTTAAAACACTTGCCCCATCAAATTTTAGTTCTTTCTTAATTTCACCGAAGCCAGGCAAAGTTTTTAAATCCATGATTTGAAAAAACACTTGTCTTCTTCAGAACTGCTCCATTACTAATTAAAGATAGTCTAATCGACTGATATCCCCTTCAGAATTTTTGAATCTTGATTTACCATTTTATCATTCTAAAATTCTTATCCTCTTTAAACATAGACTCTCAACCATTGCTGATAACCATTGACGATAAGCAAATTGCGAACACCTGAGTGTCAGAAAAATTCTGTTCAAGATATATATTTTTAACGAAGGTTTAACTAATGGTTCTTAACATAATAGCCCAGATAGTACCAAAAATTCCGTGAAGATTTTCTGAAACTTGCAGTGTAAGGTTGGGAATATTGCATTGAAATGCGAGGTCAAGGTTCGGTCAATCGAGAAAATGTCCGCTTGTGATGGAATGTTGCACAGCAAGTTTCAGGACAGTTTGGAAGATTTATTTAGCTTAATTCGATGCGCAGTAGTTTTCTATGGAACCTACGGCTGCGCAGTAGTTTTTTAAACCCTCCTAGTATAACACCAGACACACGTATCAAAATTACTTTCCATATTTATTTAAAAAATTAAAACTAAAGAATGCCCAACCTCACATTGCAAGTTTCAGGAAATCTTTAAGGAGTTTTTTGTGCTATCTGAGAGGATTTGAGTTCCTAGGCTATACAAGTCATGGGACACGTGAGTAATAAATATGTAATAGATCAGAGCTACTTCAGAGGAGCTCTTTTTAACTGTTTATAATCAGGGGTAGGTGCAAGGGAAGTTTTTTATGGGGAGGGGGATCTTAAGATTATACTTCCTCTTCCACTCAAATCTCCATTCGAATCTAGAGCTGGGGGGGGGGCAGTAGCGTACTTATCGCCCTTCCCTAGATCCGCCCACTGCTTTTAAAGACTTGTTTTTAATCCGAAAATACGCCTAACAGTTCATAAAATTACTAATAGTCAGCGCAACCAAAAAGAATAACATTAAATCAATTCTTTAACATCTACTTTTGTACATGATGCCTTTATTCTGTTTTTGAATTTAAAAACAAGTATAATAATATATATAATAATAAATGTATAAAGTTAATTTTTTACCAGTTTAATACTTTGTTTTACATGTGGTCAGTGTCTTGCGATCTGAGCCCGACCCGACCCGACCCGTGGGGCTCGGACTTTTAAAAAGTGTGCTATTGTACATTCTATTTCGATTACACCGGTCAACGAAATGTGAACTATGTGCTCATGGAATGAGATATGTCATTTCCGTGAGATAAAATGTTGTCAAAAGCAATATATGATTTCAATGCACCTTTTTTAATGCCGAATCCAACGGTGGGCTTGCGTTTTCGATATCTTGTACGGTTGCTGAGATAATCTAGAAAAACTGAGAAAAAACGCAAAAAAAGTGGTTTTACAAAAAACTGCATATCTTGATGAAAAATTTGTTTTCTTTTGTTCCTGGTGTCATTCTCTTCGTTTTTCAATTGCAAAGAAATTAAAAAAAAATCAGGGTTCAGGCTATCATCGTTTAAAAGATACTCGGCAGAGAAGTTGTCTCTTTCTACAGAGTTGCCAGTTTGACGGCTTAAACGTACTTTAAGCGAATTATTGTACTGTGTCTAGTATTTTATTGCATTAAAGTACTCAATATATGCAAATTTTACATTATTCACAAAGTTTTTCATTTTCTCAGTTTTAACAGTATTCAAAGCTTCGGATTCTTGAACAGGTTTTAATAACCCTGTGTTTCCAAAGCCTTCTGCCGTTTCGACTCCCTGTTCGAGAGAGTGTCTTGCAAGTCCTTCGTTCTCTTGCCCGTAGAACAAACCTGAGGAGTTGCTCCCGATGATATTTCTGCAGCCAAGGCCCTCTGTGAGGTGCCTTGACTGCTGTTTCAGAGCTGCGCTGAGCGAGCTCTCCTTCTGTGTCACCACTACGGTTCTTCTTCCTTACGGAGAGCCCCGTTAACTGTTCTTCTACCGTGGCAACACATTGTTGTCATCGGTGTTAGGAGTCTGCACCGCTCCTGGTAGGCTGGCTTCTGACGAGCCATCCATCTTTAGCGGTGGGTTAGATATGGGTCCCGAATCGGAACCCTCATTATTTTTATTTGTTTTTTATGTGTCGCTTATTTTGGTCCCAAAAGAAGCTAGGGAAATAAAGAACACCCCCTGTAGAGCCCCGCCTGCAGGGAGCGAGTCTATACTATGGGATTCGACATGGTATCCCAAAGTCTCCGTTCAGACGCCTCCTTTGTGACTTCGGCGTGTCCGCCTTGACTGGGAGGGGCGCGCTGAGGTGTTCAAGGATTTGTTAGCACTGGTGCAATTCAGTCCTTAACTGAATATTATTATTTATATGAATGTATTAACATTATAAAACTCAAAAAAGTAATAAATAAATAGAGTTCACGACTATATTCTGCAGCCTTATTCGTTAAGGCCGTTCATCAGAATGGGGGTACGGCATTTAAGTTTCGGACTGAAGGTCGAATCCCATAGTATATAGACCCGCTCTCTGCAGGCGGGGCTCTACAGGGGGTGTTCTTTATTTCCCTAACTTCTTGTGGGACAAAAATAAGCGACACATAAAAAACAAATAAAAAGTGTTCCGATCCGGGACCCACATCTAACCCACCGCTAAATATTAACGGCTCGTCAGAGGCCAGCCTACCAGGAGTGGTGCAGACTCCTAACACCGATGATAACAATCTTGTTGCCACTGCAGAAGAACAGTTAACGGGGCTCTCCGTAAGGAAGAAGAACCGTAGTGGTGACACAGAAGGAGAGCTCGCTCAGCGCAACTTTGAAACAGCAGTCAAGGCACCTCACAGAGGGCCTTGGCTGCAGAAATATCATCGGGAGCAACTCCTCAGGCTTGTTCTACGGGCAAGAGGAGGTAGGACTTCTAAGACACTCTCTCGAACAGGGAGTCGAAACGACAGAAGGCTCTGGAAACACAGGGCCTCACTTTTGCGCAGTTGGCTAAAAACGCCCTGGCGAGAGTTGTTGTTGCGTCGGGTTATCCTGAAGCCTGTCTAAATCGCGAGGAGTTGGACAGGCTAAGGGAGAAAATCTCTAAAAAAATTGGCGCGTTAACCCGCGAGGGTTGCGATCCCAGATTTAACGATATCTTCACCAGGCCGAGGGCCATCGTAGTGGAGGTCGCAGACATCTGGTCGCGGGACTGGCTGGTGGAGAGAATTCCAGCGTTTAGGATCAAGGAGGGACTAAACCTGGACATCAATGAGACGGAGTGTCCCCGAAGGTACTGCAGTGGAAGCGTATTGATTCCCGGCACCAATGATGCCAA
>CAKNWU010239967.1:0-10903 GCA_932072015.1 Andricus quercustozae | reverse complement strand
TTAACTCCTCCTAACACAACTTTTTCGGACGGGCTTTGCAAAAAATAGCGTGTGATACACGTGCGCATAGATGATTGCTAACTCGCGTGATTGCATCATTCGCCTGCGGCTCGAAGCACTCGTCTACGTTTTCACACTCGCTTCGCTCGTGCGCTAACCACCGACTCATGCTTTGAGCCTCCGGCTTATGCTGCAAAATTCACACTCGCACACAATCACCTATTTTGCGCACTTGTATCACAAATAACTATTCTTGAACATACTCAAATTAAATTTCTTTTTTAAAGTGATGAGAAAATATAGAGAGAATTTAAAAAATGGTGGTTATTGACACATACGTTATGGAAGAATACAGATATAAAAGAAATAATGATAAACATGCGCAAAATTGCAGAAATATAGGTAGAAATAAATTGTGAAACAATAATAGCATTCTTATTGTTTTCATTTCAGGTAAGCAAAATTAGAATTCTTATTAATTCTGACAATCTCTAAACTTTTAAATTATAACAAAATAATGTTCGCTTGTGGATTAGCAGTGCTCATGAATTGCATTCGACCACAGATTGTAGATTGAACTATTTTTATATCAATATGTACTTGACACTGATGTCATAATTTCTTATCAACTCCGAAATGATAAGGTCTTAAGCAAATGCAATTATATAAAAAAAACTCTTACAAAATACGTTAAACCCAATTTATGTCAGATTTAATAAATAAAATAAATTCAATTTTATTACTTCCTAAATTAGTCGACAAATATGAAAATTGAATCTTAGGCATTAAAAAGTGTTATTATATTCTGGATTGTTTTGAAATATTTTATAAAGTTTGCAATGTTTGAGATTATTCTCTAATTCCGCAATGTACTCGAGTTTTCTAGACAATGCCGAAATAGACCAAAACTTATCGTTGGACTGAAAGATTTGTACTTCTAAAATTTTTCTGACCTTCATCTTTCACTTTTCTGCAAGACTAAACTGTTCTTGAATGTTCTAGAATCTACTAGAGTGTTTCTGAATGTTATAGAATATCACAAAATATGGTAATGGTTTTCTCTGCGGTGACACAATTCTAAATCATCGTTATATTTTAACAACTGCCCATTGTGTAGATGCGTAAGCAAAATAAAAACAGTAAACAATAAAAAAAATTAATGTCATACGAATAAACAATTAAAAACAAAAATAGATATTAGATTTTTTAATTTAAAAATCTTATTCAACATGGCATACTGTATTGTCACATCATGGCATACTGTATTCTCACAGGAAGCAATCGACAATCCGATCCGGGTGAGAATCAGAATTCAAACTTTATGAACTCAATCATCAAACTTTTATTGTGGATTATTTTTCTTCTCCGATTGGTAAACCACCAACAAAAACTTCGCAAAAAGTGGAACTCGAAATATACCCATATTCAAAATGTAGATCTATAATTCAATACTTAAGAAAACCCCACATTTGTTCACTAACCAAATCAGGAGAAGGTGCTTGTAATGTGAATCAAGACCCAAGTTATTCAATTTTTTTTTATAATTATCTCTCTATATTCAAAAAAGGCCCTAACTTCCCAATCTTTACTATCGCCCATTAATTTTTTTTCGAACAATATTATTGACCCTCATTCAGTTAGAACAAGGGGTTTACCAACAGAAATTTTTATGTACACCCGAACTAAAACCTAAAATAGTAAACAGAATTAAAACTATACCATAGAATGAAATTTCAAAAACTTAAAGAAGATCTCAAACAATGTCCTTAATTCCAAACAACTAAAAACAATTCGGAAAATTCCAAAGAATTTTACTAAATTAAAAAGAACTGAATATAATTCAAAATAAATCAAAAGACTTCAAAAGAGTTCAAAGAAATTGAAAAGAAATCAGAAACATGTGTACACCTGAATACAGTATTTTTTCAACTATTCTGCAATATTCTGCAAAAATTCCATTTAAAATCAGGCAAAAAGGTCCAGCTTATGGTGCCAGAATGATTTGGCATTTGCATTATATCCTTCTATGGTAAAAATAAAGAAACACGTATTTCAGTTTTTTTCCAACAAAATTGTTTGGATTTGTTACAATCATACGAAGATTGCCTGCGAATTCTTTAAAATTTGCAGACAGTTTGTTCAAAATGCAGTATTGTCCGAATGATTATAGGTATTTAGGATTTCATTTTTATTCGAGTTGAAAATTCTTGGTCTTTTAACTTGATACTTGAAAGTAGATTTTCTTAAAAAAATAATTTTGAAATTTTTGTTTGTTGAAATACCTAGTAGTATGTACTACATATGTAGTGGGTTTCGTTCATGTTAAGCCAATTTTTGAGATAAAAAAATTATTTTTGGAAAATTGAATTTTTGTATCTTTCTGGAAAAAAAGAAAAGGTATAAATAAATTTGCAGATAAAAGATTACAAAACTTCGACATGGACCTAAAAATAATTTTAAGTCCCTACAAAACTTATGGGTTCCTTTCTTATATGAGCAGAAACTGTAAATAAAATATAAGACAAAATTCAAAAATTATGTCTTCCCAGAAAATATTTATTTTTTCATCGAATTTAAAAAAAAAATTGAAATGAAATTTTTATGAAAACCCTACTTTTTTATTTTTTTCTATGTTTATAAAAAGTTTTTGCTAATATAAAACGGCATCACATCAGTTCTATGCGGAATAAACCATTTTTGAGGCCAGAATTTTTTTTCAAATATAATTTTTTTTTCGCGTAAACGATGCAAGCTATCCCAAAACAGTAGGATGTGTTTTTTGCCGAACTTTTGTAGATGTTTCAATTTTTATCTCAACATTTTTTTTATACCTTTCGTTCTTTCCGAGAAAAATGCAAAAATTCAAATTTTCGAAAATGCGCAGGATGCCAGCCATTTACAAAAAAAAATAAAAAATTTCAAAAGTGGTCTTTTTGAGAAAATACACTTTCAAGAGATTCAGAAAAAACATATTTTGAAAAAACTTTTTTTTTCGAAAAACTGATAGGGTGCCTTTTTATATTAGAAAAAAATGTATAAACTTGGGAAAAAATATAAAAGGTAGGGTTTTCCTGAAAATAATTTGTTCATGTTTTCAAAATCCGATGAAAAAAATAAAGAAGATTTTTTTTAAGGCCCTACATTTTTTCTTGTATTTTGTTTATAGTTTCTGCTTACATAAGGATTTTTTTTGTGTCAATTTTTTAGATTTCGCAGATAATATTTAAATAATTCTAACAAATCTAAAAAAATTTGTTTATTAAACTGAAATAGGTGTTTCTTTATTTTCACCATAGAATGCTATATCCAAATACCAAATCATTATGACACCATGTCATAGACTTTTTTATAATTTCCACTGATTTGAAATGAAATTGATCAGTGGAACATTTTAAAATATTTTTGAAGAATTTGGAATATTCGGGAATAATCTTGGATATTTTAGAATTTTTTTAAGTGTTCTAGAATGTTCTAGAATATTCTAACTCTTTATCTGAATATTCTACAAGTATTAAGAATATTCGAGTCTTCTAGGATTTTCTGAAATTTCTTTTTTCATTTCAACAAAGTTCTCTGACAATTCTTTAATGCTCTAGATTATGGTAAAATATTTTTTAATTTTCTTGAATGTCGTGGAATATCTTATAATTTACTGAAATATTCTTGACTTATCTAGAATAGTATAGACCATCCTGAAATGTTTTAGGGTGTTATAGAACATTTCAAATACTACTTATTATCCTAGTACTTTTGACAATGGTTTATAATTGTTTGTAACAATCCTTAAATTTAACATTCTTTACAAATTTTGAATGATTTTGACTATAGCTTTACTAATATTTTTCTAAACTAATTATCAATTTTAGGGTGACTCTGTCGGGGCTCTACTACTTAAAGGGAAGCAAACTGTAATTGTTTCATTTGGAGTACCACGTGTAATGGGAGCTCCTAATGTCTACACTAGAGTTGAAAGTTATTCGGCATGGATAAAAAATAATTCAAATTAAGATGAAGCAAAAAAGTTGTAAAATTACTTGTGATCTAGATTTTAACATATCCGATATACACTTTTATTTCCCTTCCAAAGTAAACTATTTCACCACAATCACGAGTAAGATTAATTGAATTATTGTCAATTAATATAAATCGTCGTTTAATAATAAGAGAGAGGAAGATTTTGGGATTCAAAAAACTATTGTTTCGGAAATTTTGAGCTTGATTTGCGGAAAAGTGGCTTCTGGCTGTTCGTCAAATTGAAGTATTCTCTAAAAGTTTGAGGCTTCCAAGGGGGAGTTTTTTAAAGGGGATATCATCGCCATTGACAATAATTAATTCTTACTCCTGGTATACCACAAGGTATGATACTTTCCGAACTGACCTCGTAATTTATTCCTCTATAAATCACTAAGGTTTACAAGAAAGGGCAGATTCACTACAGTACCAACATCGATTGTTTTTCTCCCAACAGCATCAGTAAGCATCTCCAGTATAAATAAACTCGAGGACTGATCCGAATTATAAACACAGAACCTAATTCCCTGCAAGCTAAAGTCTCCTAGATCCTGTTTATGACAGGACCTTGGAGATCCTGCGAGATAACAAACAGTTTCCAAGTCTCTTCCGAATAAATTATCCCAAACTGAATGCTACTAGATAGATCATCTCTTAGGTGCAACATCTTTAGTTAGAATCCTTTATGATGATTATGTGAGGTTCTAAATCTAGATTATGATGAACCCAAGACCCTGGAAATGTAGATCTTGCGAGTCTTATGTTTCACCAATCCAACTTTCGTATAAATGTAACCCAAAAGATAGTAAGCGTCTGTCCCCTGTGATCGGAAACTTCCCAGATGAGGAACCATTAGGTTTCCATTTCGACCAAGAAGCTGGAAACCTGAGGTCGTAACGAGGGCGTCTTTCAGAGGATATGGTGCGCGATCACCGACAAGTTTGTCAAAGTAATTCGTGCTTGGAAGACGCGTCTCATTCCAGACACGTACTTTTGCTCACTCTCTACTTCTTCCTCCTTATTATCCTATATCCGACGCAGTAATCCTCGTCCGCTTCCACTGCCGACTGACCTCGGACGAATCTAATAATTGTCTTAAGGCGGTCGTAATTACAAACAGCTAGGGTGAATTTAATTTCAAAGGAGAAAGGAACTGGTGGAATTACTCATCTGTAGTTCTATCAATTCTAATATTCGTGCGCTGTCCCCGAGGTGGAGGATAAGATCTAGAGAAAGATTCTTTGGGGAGAGTATGAGAAAACTGGGGTGAAAACTCGTAGATAGTGACTCTTAATTTGAGTCGAGAGAAGGATACGGAATCAGATCCTAAACAAACTGTACCGAATGATACACTTCATTCTGTGTAGATTCTTCCTTTGGTCTATCAGGAGCCATGGAAGATAGAGCTGTCCCTCAGACATCTTCAGCCATTTCCAGATAATTACAATACTTTTTTAGATCGTCCTGAGTGTGCCTTTTATCTAAGCGCCCCTCCTTCTGACAAAACCTTTCATCTTGTTTTCAATTTTTTAATTTTGAACGTCAGTCCTAACTCCATTTTTTATTTATTATATCTACTATATTCCTTTATGCATTGATTTTATTTTAATAATCCTGCGAGGACGACCGAAGCACCATCTAGCTTAAAACGCGTAGCGTTAGCCGTGTCGGACCACAGCCGGCTTTTACTACTGGCTCTCCGGTAATTCCCCCAAGTTCAGTGAAATATTGTAGCTGTGGTGCGACGCTGACACTTCTCCACCGTCCGCGCTCCAAGTATCTTAGGGATTACAAACCGCCGCCCCAAAAAGCGAGTCCGCTCAATCTAGTTGGACTAGTAGCATCCGGAACAACTTAAGAAAATTAACCTGAGGCTTAGATACAACAGGATATTATAGAAAATTCCAGAATGGGACATTGTGTTTCACAAAAGTCCATAGTCTTCATGAATATTGTAAAATATTATGATGAAGAACATCCTAGAACTTTCTGGATGATTCCAGAATATTCTATAAAATTCAAGAGCATTCCGAATTTTCAGAAAAATTTAAACCGAAGCATATTCCAGAAAATACTAGAAAAGTGTCAAATATTGAATATTTATTTCAAAATTCAAGAATATCAGAGTATTCCAAGAGTTTCCAAGTATTTTATTAATTAATATTATTTAGCCATCGTTTTATTTTCTGTTGATTTTTTTCCAAGTTAGTACTAATATGGTGCATTTATCCCAGAAGAGTTTATTTTGTGCCCGCATCTTGGAGAAGAGAAAATTTGATTTATCTTTATGTAAAATAAAAAATCGCATTTTTTGCAATAACGACAGTAAATATGAATTTTTAACAAAAAGTTATCTGTCAACCAAATGGTTGAATTTTCTACGAAAAAAGGGGAGTCTTCCACCGAAAAAGACGAATTTTCAACTAAAACGATGAATTTCCATACAAAAAAAGTTTTAAAAATGGGATAAAATATAGGGATCAAAGGGTACTTTTTGTCACGCTCATAGGGTACTTTGTTCACGCTCAAGGGGTAACAAATTCAGGATAAATTCATAAGCTTTCAAAACAATTCAAGTTAAATTCAAAAGAATTGAAATGCATGGAAAAATTTTTTTAAATCAAAAAAGTCTATTGATTTTCGTAAACTTGGAATGAATTTGGAGGAAATTAAGGTAAACGAGAAGAATTCGATTAAATTCATAAAAATTGAAGGTGAATTAAGAAAAATTCAAATGAATTGATAAGAATTTAAAAATATGAAAAAATTGCATTGAACTCAGTAAGTTTGAAACGAGTTTAAAAAATCTCAAAGGAATTCAAAAGAATTTGAATAAAAACTTTTCAATTAAAAAAAAATCAATTGAATTAAATAGAATTGAGTAAATTCAAAAGAATTCATGTAAATTAAAAAAATCCAAGAAAAATTTAAAGAATTTAAAAAAATTCTGGGTGAATTAAAGAAATTTCAAATGTCTTCAAATCTTTGAAACCCTATGAAATCCCTCAGTTCTTGTGAACAAATTCTTTGAAATCCATTAAAATATTAAAATTCCTTGAAATCCCTTTAAATTATTGAAATAAATAAAGAATTTCTGTGAATCTTTTAAAATTTCCTAAAATATTTCAAATCGTTTGATATCCTTAGGAATCACTTAAAACTTTGTAATGCTCTTGAAAACTCCTAGTAATCCTCTACAATACCCTCAAATATTTCGAAACCTTTGAAATCCCATTAAGCTACTGAATTTAATTAAAAATTTCTTTGTAATCTTTTAAAACAACCTAAAATATTAAAAATCCTTTAAAATCTTTTTAAATTTTTCAAAAATCTAGAAAATACCAAGGAATTTGTAAAAATACTTTAAAATATTTTAAATCCTTTAATCATTTTATCAATTAATCCGCAGGATCAATTAAATAAAACTTTAAAGTTTTTTAAAATCCATTCAATTGAGTAGAATTAAGTAAATTTAGAATAATTCAAGTGAATTAAAAAAATTTGAGAGAACTCATAAAATTCAAGAGCATTCCAAAAAATTGGGGATAAATTAATAAGAATTCAGGGTGAATTCCAAATCTCTTCCAATCTTTAAAGCCCAACGAAATAGCTTAAGTCTCGTGAACAAATTCTTTAAAATTCACTAAAATATTATAAAATCACGTGAAATTCTATGATGATATTTCCTGAAATCCTGGAAAATGTTTAAAATACCTTGATAGGTTTAAAACCCCTTAAAGTCATTGAAATCCTCTGAAATCTTATAAAATAACGAGAAATCTTTTTAAATATCTAAAAACCTTATAGATCCTGCGCAATCGTTCCATATCTTTCCCAAATTCTAGAAAATTCTTTATCTTAAAATCTATCAAACGCTTTGAATTTCCTTCAAATTAATCAAATTATTTAAAAAATTCCCTGAAATATTTCAAATTAAAAGCGCTTAAAATTGCCTTAGAAGTTTTAAAAATCCCTTCAAATTATTGAGATGATTTGAAAATTTTTCGGAATCTTTAAAAATACCCTGAAATATTTCAAAATAATTCAGGACAATTCAGAAATAGTTATAGACCTTAATTGAATATTGATTAACCCATGAGTAAATTTATTGAAAGAAAAGTAACTGATGTGATCTTTTCATTTTAAAAAATGTCTAAAAAGTGATTTGAGAAATAAAGTTCCCTGATTTTTGCTATTTTTTTCAAAATACCTGACTCTTGGAAGCTTTGATCTGTTTATGAATTTTTTTTGAAGTTCCATTATCGGCTGCAAATAGGGTACCATATGTTGAAAATAGGGGCCTGTACATAGTTCGATATTTCAAAAAAAAAAATTTTAATTTTAAATTAAAAACGAGCAATTTTAGAGAAATTTCAATTTTTATCAAGATTCACAATAATTCAATTGATAGCTCTTTTTATACATTTTACACACAAGCTAATTATTATTTTATTGTTATTCCCTAATTTTCCTGACTCTGAAGTGCCGAATTTACTGAAAAAATTGGAATTTTCACAAGTTTTGAAATCATACGATTAATGAATTAACCATTACCATTGCAAAGCTTCCTCTATGAGGAAGTAAAATAAGTGAAGGCGGACGTAATATACTGAAATAGAAAGGCTAAAGGGAAAGGAAGAGATAGGCTAAAGGGTGAAGGTGTAGGAGAAGTGAGTAGGTTAAAAGGGGGAGAATTATGAGGAAGAGGGGAAGAAACATGAAAGAGGTGGGATGAGTTCAAATAAGGAAGGAAGGGGTACAGGAGAAGGGGTATATGAGAAGGGAAGGAATATAGTGAAGAGATATGATAAGGATGGAAAGGGAGGAAGTGGCTGAGGAAGGTTAAGTGTAAATGGGAGGAGATGAGGTGGGGATATGGGTGATAGGCGAAGGAAAAAGCGGTCGCCAATATATGGATTCTAAAGAGTAGGAAAGAAGAGATGAGGTAGAGAAAGAAGCTATAGTCGTAAAAAAGGAAGTTTAAAGGGGGAGAATGAAAAGGTAAAAGGAAGAGAGAATGACAGGGAAGATAGGGTAGATGTGATGAGGTTTATATGAGAAGAGTTTGGAGAGGGTTTGGGTAGATGGAAAGGAGTAAAGAGGAAGTTTTAAATTGAAAGGGGTAGAAGGAGTGTAGTATAATACTGAAGAATTAGAGGATTCGCTGTCATAAGTGTACCTTGAAGGTCAAATGGAATCTAGCCAGGAGAAACCCCTATTTAAGGGATAGAGGATGAGAGAGTGGAAGTAAAGCTTTGGAATTCATCCTAAATAACTGAAGAAGTTTTTTCCGGAGTGCTTTGGAATGGATGAAAAGTCTTGGAAAATTCTAAAATTGATCAAGGTTACAGGAGAAAGTCCAGGAAGATTTTTGAATTCTATAAAATATTTAGAGAAGCTTTCAGAGAGTTTTAGAACTTGCAAGAAAACACTCTCAGAAATATAAAAAGACTCTAGTTTCTCTGCTATGAGTTTCATAAAATTGAACACCTTTCCAATGTCGCTATACTCAGAAAAATAGTGTTTTCTATAAGAATATGGAATAGTTTTTCCTGAACTTATGAAGCTTCCTTAATTCTCTGCCGATACCTTACTCTTTCGGGAAATATTGCTTCCTATAGAGGCGGAGAAAAAGCTGGTTTTTCTATTGTAAAGCCCGAGTGAGAGGAAGAACTTCAAGTTGCGCTCTATTCGTCTCCGTTCAGTTTACGTGACGATTTATTTCCGAGGTGAATAAAAGTCCATTGTTCATCGAATTTTTATATGCTACTCGCGAAGCCCTCTTTCGGGGATAAGGTCTCGAGGGGTTGGACGTGCAAACAAAAGTAGAAAAATAGAGGAAATTTTAACCCTGAGGAATTTATGTATATCTTGATTTTATTTACTTGCTCGATCAAGTCGTTGGAAATGAGATTTTGTTTTTTGCTTGAAAGGTATCTTGACAAAAAATGTGAGGCAATATTAAAATACTCGGCAGGGTCTTGTATAAAAAGGTTAAGGTGTTGAAAAATTCTGCAGAGGTTTTCTATGGGATCTTATCTCCCAAATGCAGTACAGTCAAATGCCGTAAATCCCAAGGGATGAGTTATTTGGAATTCACTTTAAATTCGCCTATAATTCTTTTCGATTAAGATTTCATTTTTTATTTCATCTTTTTTTATAAATTCGTCCTCAATTCTATTCAATTATATTTTTCTTGAATTTGCTTTAATGTCTAAAACAGAAAGTACTCTAAAGAGCCAAATAGGTTAATATTCTTGAGTTTGAAAATTTTGTCTTTGGATTCAGAAAAGCTTATTTCTATAGTATTAACGAGATATCTAAAGCCTAACTTCTATTCTTATAATTAGTGAAATTTTAAAATATTTAATATTGCAAATGTGCTATTTTTGAAATATTTATTCAAACCTAATCTAAGATGTTTTTAAATTTTGAATTTCCAGCTTCGAGTTGGAAGAATGATTTGAATGAAAATTTAATTTTAAAAAATAATTTTTTTTCAATTTGAAACAATGGTTTGCCAAGTATATGGATCAGATAAAGACCTGATAGGGCTATCTAGACAACTTTTGTTTAGTTGGAACTCACAGTGGGGTGAAATCAAAAAATAAAGTTCAAACTGACATTTAGACCGCAATTGTGCACCGATTTAAGATTTTTTTTTAATTCAGGACTAAATTTTTCAGAAATTGGTTAGAGTATATTTTTTATTTATTTTTTTATTTAATTTTTATATTAATGCAAACAGCGGAAAAGCTATCGATATTATAATTTAATTTTTTATATCCAAGACAAATTTTTTCTTATACTTCTTGTCACTTGGATTTAATGCACAGACGAATAAGAAAGAAAAAAATTGTTACCTTGTAACTTTAATTGTTATAAACAAATT
>CAKNWU010239941.1:0-11543 GCA_932072015.1 Andricus quercustozae | reverse complement strand
AAAAAAAATAGTTGTTCAAACAATTTGTTATTGATTATAAGTATCTTTTCTTAGATAAGTGCAAGAAATTTGCTGTTTTTTCTGAAATCTTTAAAATTACTTTGCCTTTTTAGTTATGATCAAATAATAAATCAGCAATAGGGATAATCATTTTTCAAACTATCTCTTCCGTCTTCTTGAATATATTTTTTTGAAGTAAACAAGATATTCAAATTATTCTTCAAGTTGACTGTATGGAGCATATTTTATCCAAAATTTTTCTGAATTAGTTACTGAGAGCCCCTTTTCTTAAATATGTATTAATATTTTTTATTTGTTTATAAATAAAAAGTCAAAGAAAAGCTGAAAATTTCAGATAAACTCGCAACTTACTAGCATTACCTTAAAGAAGGTAGTTATAAACAATAATAAATTGTTTAAATATGCATGTTTGTTAACTTGCATTAATTATTACTTCACTAAGTAAAAAGTGGATGAAAAGATAAAAATTACAGAAGAAACCTCAACTTTCTAGTATTGATAAAGAAGTAAGTAGTTATAAACAATAAGAATTTCCTCAAATAATTATTTTTGTTAAATTTAATCAATTATTAACTCACTGTAAGTGAAAAGTAGGCAACTAGTTGCAAATTTCAGAAAAAACCGCAACTTTCTAACATTATTCAAAGAGAATATTATTATGAATAAGAGTTTGTTTAACCAATTCTTTTTGCTAAATTGCATTAATTATTACCTCAACCTAAATGAAAACTGCATGCGCAGTTGAAATTTTAAGACAAATCCGCAGGTTTTTTACATTATCCAAAGAAAATATTATTATGAATAATAATAAATTTTGTGAACAATGATTTGTTCTAACATTAATTAGGTATTACCACACTTTAATTAAAATATGTACAAAATGTGGAAAATTTTCGAAAAAACCGCGATTTTCCATCTCTATTCTAAGAGAACATTGCTAAAGACAATGATAAATTGTGTTAAACTTCATGGGGCTTCCGCCACCTCTAAATAATATTTTTTTTAAACAAAAAAAGGGATTTATTTGTTTGTGGATCCAAACCAATTTCCGGGTGATAAAATAAAAATTCGAGAGAAAAATTGTAGACCACTCTAGTAATCATCTGTAAAGGAGTTACAAGCAATGTGTGAACCAAGTCAGCTTACGCCAGGGTCACGCCAGAAGTAGGGCTAACTTTTCAGAACCTTACTGGGCCCACATTAAGATTTCTGCTTGGAAAGGTAAAAATAAAATTTCTCTAAGTCGTTTGCGCAAATGTTCCATTCGTAGTTGATGCATAGAGATAATGAGCCATTTGGACAGTCCTGTTTGTCGCTTTCCACACGTATCAACCTACGTGCCCAAGTCTGGACATTTTCTCACCACTTTTCTCGAAATTTGCTGCACGTGTTTCGAATGAAAACGCGTGCCTTCTAGGTATGCAGCTGCAAATAACCTGCTGAATATCACGCAAAAAAGTCATATGCAAAGTGACGGGAGTGAAACGTGAATGTTTTAGAACATAAACAACAGTGTATAATACACGCGTCGCTCGGACAAGGTTGCATGAAGATACATGACTGTTCTGCTTTGGCAAACCCCAGTATATCATCCAGTAGAGAGCAAAAGTGCCCTTCATCCTTCCAGCTGCAAATACGTTTAGCTAGATAAAATATGGTTTTATAGAGACTAATGCCACACGAGAAAAATCTGCATACTATAAAACGTACATTGTCGTTTTGAATTTGCATTCATTTGGAATTCGTTTCGTGAGAAATAAAATCACACTTGTGCAATTAGTTTATTTAATTATTAGAAATTATCAAATTAGAATCTGAAAAATGTCAGGATAACGTTAGAATTTAAAATAATTAATATAATATTTTAATTAATATATTCACTTTTTCCACATTTAACCTAGATAGGCAAGAATAATATTAACATAGTAAGTATCCTAAGGATGTTATGACAGTGATCTAAAGATTGTCAGTACCCACTTTTTATGAATCGAACACAATTGAGAATAATGATGGAATATTTTAGCTAAGATCCCTACATTGTAACAGTCATCTGCAAATTATCGAGCAATGACTTTGAAACAATTATAACAATGATCTAAAGCTTGAAATAATTAATCTGTATATTATTACAATGATCATGAGTATTGTAAGGACCCTCTGCAAATAACAATAATAATCTCCACAATTTTAGCGTCCTGTGGATGTTATAACACTGATCTAATTATTGTCATTATTGACTATTCATAAATCGAAGACAATTGAGAATCATGATGAAATGTTTTACCTAAGATATGGATATTATAACATTCATCAGGATACTAAACAATGATCTAGCCTTTCAAACAATTACAACAATGATCTAAAGTTTGAAATAATTCCTCTGTACATTATGACAATGATGACAATCATTGTAAGGACCCTCTGCAAATCACAATAATAATCTCAACATTGTAAGTGTCCTGTGGATGTTATAACAATAATCTAATGATTGTCGTTATTGACCATTCATAAATCGAAGAAAATTGAGAATCATGATGAAATATTTTACCTATTACCTAGATATTTTACCATTCATCTGGATATTAAACAATGGTCTAGCCTTTGAAACAATTACAACAATGATTCTAAATTTTGAAATGATTGCTCTGGATATTATGACACTGATCATAAGCATTGTACAGACCCTCTGCAAATGACAATAATAATCTCCACATATATTGTAACACTCATCTGCAAATTATCGAACAATAACTTTGAAACAATTATAACAATGATCTGAAGCTTGAAATAATTAATCTGTATATTATCACAATGATCATAAGAATTGTAAAGAACCTCTGTAAATCGAAATAATAATCTCCACATTTTAACCGCCCGCTGGATGTTATAACATTGATCTCATGATCGTCTTCAGCTAAGATCTAGATATTGTACTATTACCTATGATCTAGATATTTTACTATTCATCTGGATATTATCAAAAAATGGTCAAGACTTGTAATAAATTAAAACAATGATCTAAAGCTTGACATAATTTATTTGGATAATATGACAATGATCATAAGTATTGCAAGGATCCTCTGCAAAGCACAATCATAATCTCCACAATTTTAGCGTCCTGTGGATGTTATAACAATGATCTAATGATTGTCTTTAGCTAAGATATAGATATTGTACCATTCATCTGGTATTATCAAACATTGGCCTAGACTTTGAATCAACTACAACAATGATCTAAAGTTTGAAATAATTGCTCTGGATATTATGACAATTATAAGCTCTACATGTTAAGTGTCCTGTTGATGTTACAACAATGATCTAATGACTGTTGTTAGTGACCATTCATAAATCGAAGACAATTAAGAATCATGATGGAATGTTATATGTAAGATCTAGATATCGTGCTATTCATCTGGACATTATTGAACAATGGTTTAGGCTTTTAAACAATTACAACTATGATCAATGATCTATCTATCTGTACAGTTTGAAATAATTGCTCTGGATATTGACAATGATTATAAGCATTGTAAAGACCCTCTGTAAATCACAATAATAATCTCCACATTGTAACTGTCCTCTGGATGTTATAACAATGATCTAATGATTATCTTAAGCTAAGATCTAGATATTGTACTATTACCTATGATCTAGATGTTATGATCTAAAGTTTGAAATAATTCCTTTGGATATTAAGACAATGATCATAAGTATTGCAAGGACGATCTGCAAAGCACAATCATAATCTCCGTATTGTAAGTGTCCTATCGATTTTATAACAATGATCTAATGATTGTCGTTAGTGACCATTCATAAATCGAGGACAATTGAGAATGATGATGGAATGCTTTACCTATGATCTAGATATTGTACCATTCATCTGGATATCATCGAACAATGGTCTAGGCTTTGAAACAATTACAACAATGATCTAAAGCTTGAAATAATTCATCTGAATATTATGAGAATGATCATAAGCATTGTAAAGACCCTCTGCAAATGACAATAATAATCTCCACATCGTAAGTGTCCTGTTGATGTTATAACAATGATCTAATGATTGTTGTGAGTGACCATTCATAAATCGAGCACAATGAAGAATCATGATGGAATGCTTTACCTATGATTTAGATATTGTACCATTCATCTGGATTGTAAGAATCTGCATTGTAAGAACCCTCTGCGAATGACAATAATAATCTCCACATCGTAAGTGTCCTGTGGATGTTATAAAAATGATCCAATGATTGTCGTTAGTGACCATTCTTAAATCGAAGACAATTGAGAATCATTATGGAATATTTTACCTAAGCTTCATATATTGTAACACTCATCTGCAAATTATCGAGCAATGACTTTGAAACAATTATAACAATGATCTAAAGTTTGAAATAATTCCTCTGTATATTATGACAACGATCATAAACATTGCAAGGACCCACTACAAATCACAATAATAATCTCAACATTGTAAGTGTCCTGTGGATGTTATCACAATGATCTAATTAATGTCGTCAGTGATCATTCATGAATCGAAGACAATTGAGAATCATAATGGAATGTTTTACCTAAGATCTAGATATTGTAATATTCAACTGGATATTATCAAACAATGGTCTAGACTTTGAAGCAGTTATAACAATTATCTAAAGTTTGAAATAATTGCTCTGGATATTATGACAATGATCATAAACATTGTAAAGACTCTCTTCAAATGACAATAATAATCTCAATATTGTAAGTTTCCTGCAAGTGTTAGGATAGTGATCTAAAGATTGACAGTATCCACTATTTATAAATCGAAGACAATTGAGAATCATGGTGGTATGTTTGGCCTAACATCCATATATTGTAACACTCATCTGAAAATGATCAAAAAATGACTTTGAAACAATTACAACAATGGCCTAAGGTTTGAAATAATTGCTCCGAATATGATGCGAATGATCATAAGCATTGTAAAGACCCTCTGTGAATCACAATAATAATCTCCACATTGTAACTGCCCTCTAGATGTTATGACAATGATCTAATGATTATCTTAAACTATGATCTAGATATTGTACTATTAACTATGATCTAGATATTGTACCATTCATCTGGATATTATCAAACAATGGTCTAGACTTTGAAACAATTACAACAATGATCTAAGGTTTCAAATAATTGCTCTGGATGTTATGACGATGATTATAAGCATGGTAAAGACCCTCTACAAATCACAATAATAATCTCTACATTGTAAGTGTCCTGTGGATGTTATAACACTGATCTAATGATTGTCTTTAGTTACCATTCATAAATCGAGGACAATTGAGAATCATGATGGGACGTTTTACCTCAGATCTAGATATTGTACTATTCATCTGGACATTATTGAACAATTATTTAGGATTTGAAACAATTACAACTATGATCAATGATCTATCTATCTGTAAAGTTTGAAATAATTGCTCTGGATTATTATGACAATGAATATAATCATTGTAAAGACCCTCTGTAAATCACAATAATAATCTCCACATTGTAACTGTTCTCTGGATATTATAACAATGATCTAATGATTGTCTTTAGCTAAGATCTAGATATTGTACTATTATCTATGATCTAGATGTTATGATCTAAAGTTTGAAATAATTCCTTTGGATATGAAGACAATGATCATAAGGATTGTAAGGACCCTCTGCAAAGCACAATCATAATGTTCGTATTGTAAGTGTCCTGTGGATTTTATAACAATGATCTAATGATTGTCGTTAGTGACCATTCATAAATCGAGCACAATGGAGAATCAAGATGGAATGCTTTACCTATGATCTAGATATTGTACCATTCCTCTGGATATTAAACAATGGTCTAGCCTCTCAAACAATTACAACAATAATCTAAAGTACGAAATAATTCCTCTGTATATTATGACAATGATCATAAGCATTTTAAAGACCCTCTATAAATCACAATACTAATCTCCACATTGTAACTGTCCTCTAGATGTTACATCAATGATCTAATGATTGTCTTTAGCTAAGATCTACATATTATACTATTATCTATGATCTAGATATTGTACCATTCATCTTGATATTATCAAACAATGGTCTAGACTTTGAAACAATTACAACAATGATCTAAAGCTTGAAATAATTCCTATGGAGATTATGATAATGATTATAATCATTGTAAGGACACTCTGCAAATCACAATAATAATCTCAATCAACAATTTCAATTGTAAGTATCCAGTGGATGTTATAACAATGATCTAATGATTGTCGTTAGTGACCATCCATAAATCAAAGACAATTGAGAATCATGATGGAATGTTTTACCTATGATCTAGATATTGTACCATTCATCTGG
The DNA here is from genome assembly GCA_932072015.1 of Andricus quercustozae. Classification (NCBI taxonomy): domain Eukaryota; kingdom Metazoa; phylum Arthropoda; class Insecta; order Hymenoptera; family Cynipidae; genus Andricus; species Andricus quercustozae. The sequence goes on along the minus strand of CAKNWU010239941.1, from coordinate 5,163 downwards.
AACTTCAGAATGTTTATTATTATTGTCATAATATCCAGAGAAAATATATTTCAATCTTTTGATCATTCTTAAAATTGTTTCAAAGTCTGGACCATTGGTCTATAAGATCGAGTTGCATGTTACAATATATAGATCAAAGTTAAAACATACTATTATCATTCTCAGTTGTCTTCGAATTATAAATGGATGATAAGGAAAATCTTTAGATCATTTTTATAACATTGCCTAGGATACCTCGAACGTTAAACTTATTGCTGGAATATGCAAATGAATTTTACACTATTTATGATCATTGTTTTAATATTCAGAGGAATTATTTTGAACTTCAGGTTATTCTTATATTTGTTTAAAGTCTAGACCATTGCTTTATAATATGCAGATGATTGTCAAAATATCTAGATCATAGGTAAAATATTTCATTATGATCATCAATTGTATTCGATTTGTAAAGGGTAAATGAAGAAAATCTTTGAATCATTTTTATAACATCCATAGGATACTTAGAACGTTACAATTATTGTTGCAATATGCAAATGACCTTTACAATATTTATGATCATTGTCATAATATCCAGAGCGATTATTTGGAACTTCAGATTATTCTTATATTTGTTCAAAATCTAAGCCATTGTTTTATAACATACAGATGATTGTTAAAATATCTAGATCATAGGTAAAATATTTCATCATGATCCTCAATTGTCTTCGATTTATAAATGGTGGTTGAAGACAATCTTGAAACCATTTTTATATCATCTATAGTGTACTTAGAATGTTTAGATTATTGCTGCAATATATTAAATTGTTTCAAAGTCTGGCCCATTGTCTTGTAACATCCAGATGAATGTGAGAATATCTAGATCTTAGGTGAAACTTTCCATCTTGAAGCTAGATAAACAAGATGGATTTATCGTTAATTTTAAAATTAATTTATTTATTTGGATTGAAATACGTGAATTTTAAAAATCCTGATACAGAATTTAAAAATGATTGATTTATAAGTAACATAGGTTGACGATCCTAATTTAAGAATCCTTAAATTTTTAAACGCAGTACGGCATTGCTTAATCTTTAGCGTTTTAATTTTGAATTTATTAATTTTGAAAGGTTTCAATTAGACAGCATATAATTTCAAAAGTTTTCAACTAATTCTACTTTTAATTTTCACAATATTTACAATTCTTCAATTTTGAAGGGTGAAAATGGCAGTAATTTTTTTAAAAGATAAATCAAATTTTTTAATAAAGAAACATATCCAGCACTTTAAATATCAAATTATTCAAATTCTTCACAACTTTAGAATATCAAATATCAAATTGAAAGACTTAATACGTGCACGATTTGCTGTTTAAAGAATTTTAATTAACAAATTTTAAATTGAATGCCTCGAGAATTATTTCAAAACAATGATAAATTAAGAACACAATTTATCGAATTTGAGCCTGAAAATGGGAAGAGTTTAGAAGCAGGCATTGAAAATTAATTACCTTTATATTAGAAAATGTTCCAAAATATTGAATATTTCAAACTCAACTTGAAAATTCTAAAAAGATAAATTATTGAAAATTGAAAAATATTTTATCAGAAAATTTCAAAAATGAATAATAATTTTAAATAAAGAGTAAAAAATGGAACGATTTGAAACTAAAAACACAGAAATTGTTTTTGTTAAAAATTAAAGTAGATAAACATAAAACTATCTGAAGTTGATACTTCAATAATTAAATAATTTCCGTAATTTTAAATTCGTTTAAGTTTCTACGTTCTGTGGTCGAAATTTTTTCATTTTCAATTTTTCCCATTTGAATTTTATAAATTTGCAACTTTTCGTTTTGAACATTCTCATAGAATAATTCAATTTTAAACGGTTATAATTAAATAAAATGTTTTGCAATACCAATTCCAAATTCTATGATTTTAGAAGCTTTGACTTCGAAAAATTTATTTGAACTTTGCATTAAAAATTTTTTAATTTTCGTGTATTCGAATTGAAAATTATTAAAATTTGAAAGTTTTTAATTTTATATTATTCAATTTTAAACTCTTCTGATTAGAAATAATAAAACTTCAATTCCTTTATATTTAAAATTGTCCAATTTTCAAAATTATGATTTGTAAATATTTCATTTTTCTTGTTTTTAAATTGTTGTGTTTTGAAAATTTTAATCTGATATCATTCAATTTCGAGATTATCCAAATAAAAAATAAATTTTTTAATTTTGAACTCTTTGAATTATAAATGATACAATTGCAACGAGTTTCTAACGAAATTGTCCCATTTCCCAAATTTTCGCCGTAAATTTTTTAATTTTGGGAGATCCTAAATTAAAAATTTTCAATTATAAATACTGTCACTTTTCAATTACTAAATTTTAAACGCTTTGATTTGGAAATGATAAAAGTTCAATTCGTTGTCACTCAACTCTAAATATTATCCTTTTATCCACATTTTACCTAAACTAAAATTATTTGATTCTGAAAGTTTTTCTAGGATAATGATATTTTAGAGGTGTATACATTGAAAATTTTTCATTTTTATCAGTGATAATGACGGAGAATTAATTTTTTTACCCTGGAAATAATTTTTTAATAAATTTTAATATTTAATTATAGTTTTTTATGTAATAAATATTAAAAATTCTATAATTTCAGAAAGTGTGAGTTTGAAACATTCAGTTTCAAATTGTCCAGCTTTATTGGACCTTTCCGATGAAGAAATCCATTTTAAAAATTTTAATTTACAATTTTCTGGATCTCAAACTATTGAATTTTTAACTCTTTAATGTACAAAGAATACAACTCTAATTTTTTTTATTACAATTAGAATATTGTCCTATTTTCAAAATTTTATCTAAAATCTAAAATTGTTTGATTGGGAACGGTTTTGAATCAAAATCGTTAAAACAATATTTTTTTGAATTTCAAATGCTTTCAATTCAAAACGAATAATTATTTAATATTTCTTTAAAAATTAGTGAAACTAATTAGTGAAATATTCAAACAATTGTTTAATAATGAATTTTTAAATTGTTTACATTTTTATTGTTTGGAAATAAAAATCCAGGAACGTGAACATGGGCGTGTATTTACGGCTCGATGGTATAAAGAACTGCAATTTTTTTTTTAAACAATGTTTTTAAGTAAAGTTTCTAAATAAAAATACCTATGATATCTTTTTTTTTTTTTTTTATAAATTATATGTACATCCTTTTTGGATATTAACATATAGAGAATGAAAACCATGCTAAGTGTACCGACATGCTCTCTTCCACAAGAGATCAATAAACACTAAACCAACATAACCTAACTCCAAGTGCCCGAATTGCCCCAATTACCCCAGTTACCCCAAATACCCCAATTCTCAATATGTCTTCAGGCCGTCTGACGCCAGATTTTTCTGAAAAGTTCACGGTTTCGCCTGAACATTTGGTCAGAGAAGTGGAAAACTGCATAAAACCAAACTTCTTGAGCACAGCCGGTTAAACATACGAGTTTTAATGACGGCCATTCCTCAAAGGCAAACCTCCCAGTCGAAAGTACACGACTAAGAGAAAATACGGAACGGTCACCCATCCGAGCTTTATCCGCCCTGTCTGTGCTTAACGCGCGAGATCTCGAATAGTATAGAATGACCACCCAGCTATTGCTGTCCGTATAATATAATTCAATTATGAAGCAAAGACCGAGGGAAAAAATAAAATAAGAAATAAAATATTCGAGTTTACGAGTTACTTTTACGAGTCTATGCTACTGCAAAGTTAAATGAATTTTAAGAATAGCCTATTCGGCCGACAAACATCCAATACGAATACAATACCTTCCCCTGACTTGAGGATATTTCCTTTTATTTCCTACTCGTTTATAGTTCCTTCTGTGCCATAAAATTCTCTGTGGCTATCTCACACTATAATCTGTTTCTGCCTCAGTCTCGTCTTTTCTACCTTCTTCTGAGAGATTATATTCGCCTGTATATGCAGCTTCTCTTTCATCCCTTCGATTTACTTAGTAGGCTCATATTCCTTTTGAAGAGGGAAAAATGCGAACCGTGGAATTTAAATTTTACTGCAGTGGCTAATATAAATTGTAACATTTTCTCCTTGTCGAACTTTTAGACAGAAATTCGTCTGAAAAGAAAATTGAGGAAATATTTACCTTGGGACTTTGGAGAAATATTGTAGTGAATAATAAATATATATTTTAAAATATTGTGTTATACTGAGAGATAAAAATTTTTCTTGTAAAAAGTGTAGAAATATAATTGACTTCGGGCAAATAACTTTTTAAGAACAAGAAAAAATTTGCCTCTGCCTGGATTTGAACCGGAAATGCCGCTATGGAGGAAAAGCATTTTTGTCTTTCTAAAAAGTCTTGCCTTCAATTTTACCCCGATATGAAAATATATTTTTTTTTTACTTGAAGTTCAATAAATTTTAAAGAGCATCTTTGTCAAAGATTTTTGCATTTTCATTTGTTTATTTGTTATGTGTTTACTCAAAGTATAAGAAAAATAAGATTTTTCACAAAATGATTATTTTCTTTTTAGCAACGGTTTGCATATAATGAAAATCATCTTAAATCAACGCAAGAATACACCCAGGATACAAATAATTTAAATTTTTTATTTTTCAATTATTAAAAACATATTAAATTAACAAATAGCGTGAGGGTGATTATAGTCACAACTGTTATAAAACGTCAACCATTACAATTGTAAAAACAATGTTTTGCATAAATTTGGAATTTGTTGTTTTTTCAATTTCGGATTTCCCTTTATCATTTGAATTAATGTTGATATTCTTAAAAATAATATATTTGTTAAAATACAAAAATTGTTGATTGAGAGTGTGAGAGTGATTGTCAGTAAATTTTATTATAAAACATTAACAATTATATTAGTTATAAACACTTTTTTTTGTTGAAAATTTTGGAATTTGTGGGTTTTCAATTTCGGATTTTCCTTCATCGTCTGAATTGATGCAAGTATTTTTGAAAATAACATAGGTTCAATTATATTTGTTAAAACACAACAATTCTTAATCTTGTAAACAAATTGAATCTCAAAATTCAAATCTTTGGCACTTTGGCCTGGAAACTAATTTTTTTTTACTAAAACTGCTTCAAGTTTTTGTGAAAAAGTTTTGCAGTCACTATTTTTATAAAAAAT
>CAKNWU010239898.1:0-18552 GCA_932072015.1 Andricus quercustozae | reverse complement strand
TATATATATACCGTTTGAAACGAGCAGTGCAAATGTATACGTGAGCGTGTTTGATGTAGAAATGGCACTTACACACAACATAATAGTGACTCTTTTTTTATTTTCTGAGCGACTTAATGCTATATATAATATTACTTTCTGTGTTTTCAGGAGATGCTACTATCGTTTCTCATCAATTTCTTTGTGACTCGGCAGATTCTCACATATTTCCGGTGACAATTCTGGATGCGAGAATTTAGCGAAATATTACTCTGACAGACTTTTCACCAAATTTATTTGAACGGTTACTGCACACATCTTCTACATGTATAACGCATTTTCTTATATAATTTCTCAATTAAAATGAGAATTATTTAATTGCAATGAATACTTCCAACTATTTAAAATCAAAAAGTCATTCACAGTATGCATTTGTAACAAAAAAAGAATTTTTTCTGTGAGAATATACGAATCGCAACACAAACATCTGCAATGCGAAAAATCTGCCAAGTAAATATAAAAAAATAAAAAATATTCATGACAAAATATACTAAGAAACTTTTTTTATAAATGTATCCTGTAGATATTTTTAAAATAAAATGTAAAGAAAATTTCAAGTATTCTGATACTGCGGAATTATTCTATACTATTAATCTATCATACCCAGCAGTTTTTTAAAATAATTTTGCTTATACATTCAGTCCCGCGAAGTTTTACAATTTATATAATTAGTATATATTAATTAAGCATTTTTTTAAATTAAATTAATGTTCTGATGGTTGGCAATCTTTGTATATAAAATATTCTACGCTTCCAGGAAATCGTTTGATTTCTGGATAGACAAGTCGTCTAGTTCTGCCAGATTCCATATCCAAGGCAATCCGGTATTTTTTTGCACCACTATAAAGTACACGTAGATTATTGCCGTCAAATATACCAAATATTTCACCTTCGGAGTTCGCTAAAACGTGATAATTATCCTTTGGGTTTATTCTGCGATAATCAAAGTCTGAATATCTTATTAAAATTTTAACCGCAGGAAAAGTATATGATAATACTATTCCAGGCTGTGCGTAAGCAGTACGAGGCCTGGCAAGAGTAAGAATCTTGTCAGAAGAAGATGATCCTGAATTCTGAGGACTTTCAGAAGTCTGAGGTCTGCCAGAAGTATCAGAACTGCGAGAAGTAACAGAACTGCGACAAGTGTGAGAACTGCCAGAAATCTGAGTACTGGCAGGAGTTCGTGGACTCACAGGAGTTTGTGGACTGGCATGAGCCTGTAGACTGGCAGGAGTCTGGAGCCTGATCGGAGAACGAGGCCTTACCAAAGAACGGGGCCTAACAGGAGAATGAGGTCTGGTAGTTGCATGAGGGTTGGCTGGATAATGAGGTCTGGCAGGGGAATAAGGTCCGCCATAAAAAGATTCGTAATTTGTATGTGCGCCATTAGGTAAAGTGTCGAACTGCGAACTTAATTCTGTAAGAGAAAATAGAAATAGATAAATTTTAATATTAAAAATATATTTTAATCAAAACGATTGAATAGGGACATAGAATATTCTAAAGTATATGTGGGGCGTAATTGGTGAAGGGTACCTATCCGAAAAAAATTGTCTAATCGGGTTGAAAATTGTGCCGGTAGATAGGTCTTCTTACACATAAAATTAATACACTTCGACAAATATTTACTAAAGTGGAGAAATACAATAATAATTTTTGGAAAAAATTAAAATTTCACCCTCGTTTGTGAAAATCAAAAATAATTTTGACTTTTTTCAAATTTCGACAATTTTTTTTTAATTCTTTAGGAAGAAAGCTGAGGCTTTTCCCTATACAACCCTTAATTCTTAGAGTGGCATTTTCATTCACCTTTTAGTAGGGTAGAGTGGGGCTAAGCCGACACTTACTTTTTTAAAGAAAAATATGAACCGAGTGAACGTAGTTTTTTAAGTAAAAGTGGCCCGTAATGCCCTATCTTTATCGACAGAGTTTCATGGCATTCTGCATGACGTGGAACATTTTACGACATAAAAAGTGCTTTCGGAGGTCAAAAGTTTTTTCCGACGCTTGTCGAAAATTGTGTTTTCTTTGGTATATCATCTTCCACTACAATCAAGGTGTATTTATCTTACGTAAAAGAGGTACAATAATACAACTGAAAAAAATGTGTCTTTTTCTTTCTTCAAACGTTATAGTCAAATGTCGATTTAGTCCCAAAAGGTGACGTCTTATCCTCACGATTTTTCGCCCGACAGATTTTCCATCACTTCACTTTTTTGATAGTAATTGATAAACAAAGCGTCGCACTTCAAAATCAAAATAAAATTTTTGTAGTCAACTAAATTCGCGATCCAACGATACATCATACGTTTTCAAAAACATTTATTTTTCAATTAAAAAACGACTTGAAAAACAGTGTCAGCTTAGCCTCACTCTTCCCTAATGGACCGACACATGGGATACGGTTACCATTTTTGGGCTTTTGATGCCAAGCCTTATTATGAACATCAAAAATAAATTTGACTCACTCAAATCTCACTAGAGATTTTTTATTCAACTGCTACGTTATGAAATCATTTTCAAATAAGTAGAGGAAGCGTGCATAGCAAGTATATGTCTTTGAACTTATTTTAGGGGATGTTTTAACATTGATTTTTTGGTACAAGTTTGACAGTTTGGTGCAAATTTGTTCTGGTGTTCTGGATTCAACTTTTTTCAGGACTCAATGTTCAAGGGATAATAAAACAAACCTTGAAGTAAATTCAGAGATATATCCTAGCAAGTAAACGTATCTTATACATATTTTGAAGTCATTTCCTACCCTTATATTTTAATCAGAACATCTCCTGTGTTTTTGTTCATTACGGAATACGATTTTCCGGATTTAAATGTTTAAGGGATATTAAAACATCCCCTAAAATTAGTTCTAAGCCAGATTTTTGCTACGCACGTTTCCTCTACTTATTTTAAAGTGATTTCATACCGTCCCAGTGGGCACAACATTTGGCGACGTCTTTACGACATCGTTACGACATCTTGACGACAACTTTACAACATCCTATGTCCATGTCGCCAAATTTTGTGCCCACTGAAGTAGCAGTTGAATAAAAAATCTCTAGTGATTCTAGTTAGGAAGAAATTATGGTTTCCATACTGGAATGATTAAGGTCTGAAAACACCCCCAAAACATGCTGTATCCCCAAAAAATCAATAATCTTTCTAGTTCGTTGGTACGAACCTTTTGTTTCGGTAAGTATGATCGTAAAAATCTAAAACTTTTAGCGAAATCTATCAAGGAGGTTTTGATAAAAAAATATTTCACTAAAATATGCATTTTTCTATTAAAATAAATGGAAAAATTGAAACTTTGACAAGTGTTTGTCTAAAAACTGTCCACTTTTTTTACGTTTCTCTTTCAAATTTTTAGTCTACAGATTCGAAAATACAAAAAGAAAGTATATATTTATAATTTTTTTACAAAACGACATTTACTGTACACTTATTGCGGGGTCAGATAGAATTTCTAAAATACTATTGACATTTAAGTAAAATTAAAGAAATCCTTTTTATTTTTATTATAATCTATTATATAATGACTAACTCGATAGTTAAGATAACAAAAGATGTTAATTGACAATTGCCAAACAGCTTTCAGATTCAGCCGGATGTCTTTCGGCTTGCACTGTAATTCCAGCAGATACCAAGTAACGAAATTTTTTTTCCCGTACAGAAATTTCCCGATTAGGCTTCATGCGCTCAATAATCTTCCCGCCAGACGTGGCCCCATCGAGCACGACGTTTCATGTCATAGCACAGAAAAAACGAAAGATAAAGTTTACATCGATTCTAGGTGAAAGATTCGCTGCAACAAAAAATAACCTTGCCGGTTAAACTTTACACGAATCGAAGATAATTTTCCATTTTTAACCTAGCCTGGATAATCTTTCGCCTCATTATCGCTCCATTTTTATTCGAAACGTCACGAGAATGATAAGGCCAGCGCTATCTACCGTCTTTTAACTTAATTAAATTGTAGCAGAAACAGGGATTCCCGGCTGTTAGAATTATTCTCCTAACCTCGCTTAAACTTTCACCGAAATACATTCCATTTTTAACCGTTCCAAAATGTACCTGCAACACATTGTAACTATTGAATTTTCTAAATCTTAATATTTTCAAATTAATATTGAAGTAAGCGAATAGTTGTTTCAAATCTGGTGTCCTGATTTATTTCTCGAATCCACTCATACTTTATCGTTTTCCCATTGCTGCTAAGGGCGTAGCAGACGACAGCTTTTATTCCATCGTAGGATAATCTTTCGCCGAATAGCATGTAAACTTTATCAGCGGAAAATTTTACATGCAACAAAATTTAACTTTAGTTTTTTCTGTGAGGGAAGTAGCGGCTGATACGGCGCAAATAACAAACATCGCGCAATAGAGAGAAAATTATAATCAATAATGCAATGGTAAAATATGTAACACGTACATAGATCAATATCTTAGTTTTGCTTTATTCATATGCAATTGACATGATAGATGAGAAAATATCAAAAAAAAAACTTTTCAAATAGGGACTCATCGTGGCTCAGACGTTATCGTAACCACGCTGACGCGGGTTCGATTCCTAAAGCAGGAAGCGAGGCTAGATGTATTTTCAAAAAGCTTCGCTTGTGTCCTTTGGTATACTACCCCACGGATACCCTCCAGTTTATAATTAACCCTATAGTAAGCCGCTAATAGCACTGGCAGTTGATGCGACTATAAAAATTCAATTATTAAAAAAAAATGCAACTTAAAAATTAAACGAATATTTTAAATAACCTCATTTGTTCACTATCTGACATTACATTCATAAATGCATACACCGCATCACCCCATTCTACCCTACTCCGTTTTCCAGGCCTGGGACCGACCAGAACCAAAACCGGACGACCGAACAAGTTTCCATGTGCACATTTCGAGAGAAATGCAAGATGGTAACAAAGTTCGTAACGATACGCATTCCTTCAAATTCTGTATCAACATGAACACTTTTCGGATTTCACTTGTTATGCACACACTTTCCGGACTCCATAGGAATGCTCTCAGATAAAATTATTATTATATTATATATTATAAGAATAGTTATTTCGGAGAAACTTAGACACAGTTTTAAAAAAAATTGCAGAAAGCGCTTAGAAATGTAATTAAGATTATGGATATATTATAATATTATATTTACCAATAGAATTAAGGATAACTGCCCAGATAAAGATAAGATTATAAACGATTCTCATTTTTTTCAAGTAGAGGAAAAACTGATCAATGTATTATTGAAGAATTTTGGTAACAATGTAACTTATACGTATTTTTATGCTTAATTAGAGCACATCGTGCGTACATATACTGTAGTCGTTATCTTTTCTAATACAGGTGTCAGATTTGTCCTTCTCAGATATTTATATTCCATAAATTAGTACGAGGAAAGAAATACTGTTACGAAATTCGTAATAACTGGCGTCACAATTTATATAATCTTTTACATTTCAGGTGAATTTTTTGTTACAGGGAAAATTAATATAGTATCTACTATAATGGCCCCCTTAAAATTGGCTGCAAAAAGTAATACAAATTCTACAAAATATGCTAAAAAAATTGAAACGACTGATATGATTTCTTCACGTTTTTGATAAAATATATTGTAGAAATTGTTGAGGTAATATGCAATTTTTGAAAGGTATCTTTCAACTAGAATATCTGGAAAAGTTTTTTTTTCTTAACTTTGCAACTAAAATGTGACACCTTTTTGACAATGCTCAGGAAGAAACTCGTATTTAATGTTGTTAAATACGAATTTCGTAACATCTTCTCCGGAATTACACCGCCAGGCACGGCTTTTGTGTTGTGCGGGCCCTGCGGTTGCACAGGGAGTCAGGTCTGTCTGGAGGACCTGGGCACTGATCCGTGACTTTACTTAGTACCTGCATTTTATAAGGAGGAAATGTAGTCAGTAATCGTTACAATAAACTTGCCTAAAAGTCGGACAGCGTGGTAATTAGGTAAATTTTCACATCCAGCATTGTAAGGGGTCGTGCACATAATACGTAACGCGTTTTTCTTTTGTTTAAATAAAGACGAGAATAAAATTGCCATGAAGCCAAAAGGGATACAACGATATAAACAAAAGAAAAACGCGTTACGTATTATATGCACGATCCCTAACAGGAATTACAGGAATATCTATTGAGTTAGGAATGAGTTGATGAGAAACAATAGTAGCTTCTCCTGAAAACATAGTGAGCAGTACTATGTGAAGCATTCAATCGTTCACGAAAATAAAAGAGTGCTTGTGATTTGGATTGAAGCATTCACGAAACGCTTAAGAGAACGTACCGAAAACGCACGAATAATCATCGCAATACACGATGAGTTACGACTAAATAAAAAACACTCTCGAAAATATATACTGTGTAAAGTTGCATTCCTACACTGAGAGAACATACTTACTTTTCTCGTATGATCTCGTCTCACGCTACGTTAGTATGAATTGTTTCATACTATGACAGCACACATTCATACTAATTTAGTGTGGAGGTAGCGCTATACAAAATACGTATGATACCATGGATTTTAAGTCCAAACGGTATGCTCTGAGAGTAACAGCGACAAGTGTTTAATGTACAAACGAGCTAATACCTTGAACGCATGGGGACCATACTATTTTAGTATGGCTTACGAGCGATCAGAGTAAGATTACGCTCATCACTTACTCACTCGCTTGGCCACCTTACTATAATAGTATGGAGTTTTAAAGTTCCGAGTATGAGACCTATCATGCGTTAAGTTCTAGGCTATTTTTCATTAAAAGCATGTCAGCTGTAAAAATTTATGAAGAACAAGTAGGAGCGCAGTGATACTTTTCCATGGATATTGTTTTGAATTTTTAGTACGAATTTTAAGCTATTAATGCTTGAAATTTTTTACTGTCTTAGCATTAATAGGTCAAGCATCAAATTCATAGATTCCTCATACATAAAACGTAAGTATGTTCTCTCGGTGTACATCAAACACACTCACATATGCATTTGCAATGGTATTAAGTTACGAAAGTGAATCATATTACGCACTCATAAATAACTTATCACTAATATGCTTACCGCTATAACCGACGAATCGCACACACACGCTGCACAGTCGGGCAAAAAAACGTTTTACAGAATATGTCTTAAAATTAGTTCTTATAAACTAACATCCATCCACACCTTAATACTACCTTCATTCTACGACCGCTCGCTCTTACCGCTTTGCCTTCCTCGCTTCGCTAGCTTCACCTCGCACGCATGTCCCTATGTTTCGCATTGCCTCGCATTGCCAACCTCTGCCTCCACGGTTAATATCTAATACTTATCTACTAATTATTTTCAATTCACTTATATCTACTTCCTCCCTCTTAACAACATTTCCTTCTATATTTCTCTTCCTCCTTCCTCCTCTTTTTCTCCATCATACCCAATACCCTCATCACCCATGAAACCGCCCTTTTGTCCCTTTTGTCGCATTCATCCAGCCAGTGTTCAACCCTTGCATACCCCTTCCCACACAATTCACACATTCTCTTCTCCCTAGGAATGCATAACCTATATATAATCCATAATCCACACATAGTTCCCATTAAACCTTGACCCTCTTATTCTCTCCTTCCCTGCTGCTTTCTCCCTCTCCATGCCGTTCTTCTTGACCACCTCATACTCTTTTCTCCTCTCCTTATGCATTCTTCTCACAGCCCACTCCTTCTAAAATACCTTTCCCTTTTAACCTCCATCTTCCCCTCCCCTCCCCTGTTCTCCTCCTACCACCAACACTCCCTAACCAACTCACTTCCCCCCTCTTCCAAAAATTTTTCCTTATACTTACATGACCGACTCACTGTTAGAATTACTAAACTCGTTCTCCCCTTCTCCCTCCTAACAATATAATTAGGCGTATTTTTTACCAAACCCAGTTTCCACTTCACATACCTCTCCTGTATCCTATCTACCTCCTAACATTCCTTCCACCCCCACACCTCCACTCCATAAAATATCATACTCATCACTAACGAGGTCCAACAGTTTCATTCTCCTTCCAAAATCATCTGCGAACAACTTCTTTCCCAACCTCCACACATGTCTCATCACCACATTTGCCCTCCTCACTCTTTCTTTTACGTGACGATCCACTCCCCCATTTCTCCGAAACAGGAAGCCCAGGTACACAAACCCTTTTACCTCCTGCACCGCTCTCCCCTTCCACTCCACCGCCTTTCCTGAAAACCAAAACCCTGGACTTTTCCTATTTCAGTTACAACCTATTCTCCTCCATGTACCTTCTCAACCTCTTCATCATCTCTTTTAAGGCCTCCTCGCTTCTTGCCAGCAACACTATGCCATCTGCATACGCGAGTGACCATCTCCTAACCCCTCCTACCCTAACTCCTCCTACCACTGCGGCCTCTAGCTTACCCTTTATATCCGCGATTAAAATCGCAAAAAGCGTTAGGCTAAGCGGACACCCTTACTTTAAACCCCTATCCATCCTGAAACCCTCCGAAATCCCCTCACTCCTCTTACCTTATCTTTCATCTCTTCACATACCTCCTTTACCCTTTCGATTAGGACTCTCTCCACTCCCCTCTCCTCCATCGCCTCCCACAATCTCCCCCTATACACCGTAGGAAACGCGTCTTTGATATCCATAAAAAACGCGTACATTATCGTCCCCTTCTTCGCTAAATCTCTGTCCACCACTTGCCCCTGCCCTACAGGCGCAATAGTACCCCCAAATTGGAGATATTTGTCTGCTGTGTTGGTGAATAAGTGTGAGTCATTTCAGAAAAAAGTCTTCGAGGGCTATGGAGAATTTTTTCGTTTCAAGATAGTAACAACTCTTTTTCATACAATTACCTGATCAAGAAGAATTCTATCGAACTGAGTATATTCTCGATGAATCTGATGTACAAGTTTGAAGCTGTTTTACAATAAATATATGTGTAAAGTGAGTATAATGCAGTAGTATTTTTATCCTATTCTAAAAAGATGATTGAGTCGAATTCGAAAGAACGTAACGTCTTTTCCGTACTCCTGATTCGTCGATAAGGTATCGATTGTGATTCTCGATAATCGATACTTGCCGGTCGGCAATTCCGCGCCCTAATTTGAATATGTTTTCTTTAATTAATATTATTCATGGATAATATTATTATTCATTATAATAAACCAATTAACCATAATCCTATGATAAAAAGTACATGCATTTCGGCGAACTTCATGGGTGGTCCCTAAACCCTATTGGTAAATTCAGTTAGCCATTTACATATAATGTAAGTTACAATAGAATCAGCCAATCAGCTGTCGAGAATCGAAAGCAAGATTCGATAAGTCGATACTGTAAAAAAGATTCGATAACTCGATAATTCAGGTAGGCGCAAATTTAAAAAGAGTCAACATTTCTTCCTCAATTATTGAAATGAATTAATACAATAGTTTAAAATTTGGATTACAAATAAGTGTGTTTAAATCGAATTAGTTCTCGAAAACGGTTAGAGATACACGAAGACTGACAACATTTTCAGGGTGTTCTGAAGGGGGATGGTCCTCAATCACCTCAACCCAAATCAGTAAACAAATGCTCAAAATTCGAAAAAATTTCATTGCGCATCTTTTTTTCTGCAGGCAAAAAGTTTTAGCTTTTTTAGTTTTCCAATTAAAGCCAAAAAACTGGCTTTTTAATCAAATTTGCAGGGAATGTAGCTAAACGTTTCCTTTGACTAATACAGCGGAAGGAATACAAAAATTTATTTTAAAAAAATGGTAAATAATTTTTTTCTGATGCTCGGCGCACATTGGATTTCTCTAACTTCCAGCGTTTCGTTTATCGAGCGAATTTTGAGGAAAAAAAAACCTCCAGCGAGAAAGTTGTTAACAGCAGTACAAAGAAGTTTTCTGCAAAATTGTAGCCTAATCGAACTGATATTTAAGAAATTATTAATGTTTCAAGTTGCTAGCGGCTAGGCGACTTGCGCACTGACTATAGCGAGAGTCTCAGATCCGATTCTTAATACAATTCACTGGCGCCAAAAATAAAAACTAATCAAGAAATCAGGTAATATCAATGTCTGATGAATGAATAAATAAATAAATATGCATAATTTAAAATAATTTATTCATTTCATATTGGTTCTATTTTTGAGACAAACTGTACAAAAGTAAAATAAAGCATAAACATCTAATAGTTGAGATTCACCGAATTCCTAATTACGCGAATTTTGCAATGCTTCCAATTCTTGGAATTAAAATAGTGAAAGATAGAGAAAGTGCACTTGTTTTTGGTTCGAATTGTAATAAAAATATTCTAAAAAATTCACGAAAAATATTAATCAGTGAAATTTCATTGAAAATCAGTGACAATCAGCAAGTGAACGATTTCTCACTATTTTATCAGCGAAATTTCGGTTTTTTCTTTCTGGGCGAAGAATATATATCTGTTTCAAATAAAGTACAGAATGCAGAAGTTTTTGAGCCAGTTAAACTCTGGTGTAAACGTGTGAAGTTTTATGAACAAGGGTCTCATTAGTAATCAAAAGTTCAGAAAGCATAATATTTATATTAAAGACTTTTATTTTTTTTTAATTAAAATTAATTAAATAACGGAAAAAGATTTCAAATTAAAATAAATGATTCCAATCCAATGTTATGTATTTATTTAATAATGTAGATATAGTCTTTAAAAATTAAAATTCGAAAATGTTAAAGAAAGCCTCCAGGGGCCTTCCCTCTCCCGGCAATATCATTTTATGTGCGCTTATTCGACCCGGCAGCTCACAAATATAAAAGAGCCACAGATACGTGAAACCTGACAAAATTTTAAACATTTTACAGAGTGGGATTGTTTTTGACCAATTCAAACTAATCTAATAATAAGATCTTTTAAATATAAACAACAAAAAAATTATAATTTTTAATTATTTTGAAAACGGTGAGAGAGACGCGAAAACTGATAGCATTTTCAGGCTTTTATAAAAGGGGATGGTGTTTCGCCACCCCGACGTAAAAAGTTAAACAGATTTTCAAAAAAAAAAAAATTTTTGAATCATCTCGAAAACGGTCAGAGAGACGTGAAAACTAATTAAATTTTAAACATTTTTGCAGAGGGGTTTTGTTGTTGATCAAATTTAACTAACCAATTAGAAGAATTTTTTAAATAAAGATAAAATAAAAATGTTGAGTTATCTTGAAAACAGTGAGAGATTCACGAAAACTGACAATATTTGCAGGGTTTTCTGAGAGGAATGGTCTTCGGCCACTCCGACCTAAACCAGTAAACAAACTTTCAAAATTTAAAAAAAAAATCACAATTTTGTATTATCTTGAAAACGGTCAGAGATACGTTAAAACGAAGTAAATTTTAAATTGTTTGCAGAGGGGTTTCGTTTTCGACCCACTAAAACTAACCCAATAAAAAGATTACGTAATAAAAAATTTAATAAAAATTTTGAGTTTTCATGAAAACAGTGAGAGATACGCGAAAACTGACCGCCTTCTCAGGGGTTACTAAAGAGGAATGGCATTCGGCCATCCCGATCTAAACCAGTAAACAAAATTTCAGAATAAAAAAAAAAATAAAAAATTTGAATCATCACAAAAACGGTCAACGAAACGTGGAAACTAAGTAAATCTGAAGGTTTTTGTGGAGGACGTTTGTTTTTGACCAATTTGAACTAACCCAATTAAAAGATCATTTTACTGAATACAAATACAAATATTTGAAGAATAAAAAAAAAATTTTTTTTTGATAAATTATCTTATACACGGCGCTGTCAGCAGGTAGACTCATATTGAATGGAGGCGTCGATACTTTAATCTTGTGCGTATAATATTATCACCGCTAATAAATATACCTTAGCAAATAAATTATATAAATTATATAAATAAAGTTAAGGTTTTTGTAGAGGGGGGTTGTTTTTGAGCAATTTCACCTAACCTAATTAAAAGATTTTCAAAATAAAAAAAATGTAAATATTGAATTATCTCGAAAACGGCCAGAGATACGTTAAAACTGACAACATTTTCAAAAGGAGAATGGTCCTTGGTCACCCCGATCTAAAGCAGTAAACAGATTGAACAACAAATTTTAATCTAAAATTCGAATTATCTCGAAAACGGTAAGAGATACTTTAAAACTGACCAAATTTTTACGGTTTGATGAAGGTCCTCAAACCACCCCAAACTAACAGTGAAGTAAAGTAGAGAGTAAAGTAGTCATACGCGAAAACTGACCAAATTTCCAGGGTATTTCTGACCGGAATGGTCCTCGGGCGCCCATAATCAACCCAGTAAAAGTCTTTTCAAAATTATTTTTAAAAAATGTTGAATGATCTCGCAACCAGTGAGATACGTGAAACTGACAAAACTTTCAAGGTTTTATACAAGGACTGGTCCTCGGCCACCACAAATTAGCCAAATAAAAAGATTTTCAAAAGGAAAAAATCAAAATTTTGAATTACCTCGAAAACTATGACACATATGCGAAAACTTGAAAAATTAATAATAAATGACAAATAGTATTAATATTGACGAAATCTGATACATTTTCAGATTACCGGAAAACGTTCAAAAATACGTGAAAACTGTCAACATTTTAGAGATTTTTTAGAAGGGGATAGATTCATTCGGATTGAAAATTATTGAATGGCGAGTTCGGATTTATTTGGATTGAGTAGGATTGACATTGTTGTACGTGCAAGAATTGAGAACGATTGAAAAGACATTTTGGATGAGCCACGGATTCATTGGATTGAGCGCACGGATTGAAAAGAATTAAAAGGTGTGTTAGGATTCAAGTTTGTGTTGACGCAGGGATTGAAAAGAATTTAATTTTCTGTTCGAATTAGTTCCCGATTCACTCGAATTGAACGCACGGACTTACGAGCATTAAAAGATTAAAACTGGCCTGGGATATGTGATGTGTCTTGAATTCATTCGGATTGGGCATCGGTCTGAGAAGGAGTGAAAATTTGTTTCCGATTGGTGTGTTATTCATTCAGATTTTTTTGGATTCACATTCATCCATTCGGACTGGTGTCAGATTCAGTTGCATTTATTCTGGTGGAATACAAGAAGTAGCACGTATTCAACATGATTGGAGGCACGAATTGAAAAATTGATACGGTATGGGTTTGGGTTGAAGTTGGTGCTGATACATCAATGCAGAAGGATTGATAAGTGAGCCTCTAATCCATTCGAATAGAATTTGGGTTTTAGACATGTATTAAGATTAGGTTTTAATTTGAGGTTGAAAGACGGATTGAGAAGGGTTGAAGGGAGAAGAAAAGTTGCTTCGAATTGTTTCGGATTAATTCGAATTGATTTGAACTGCAACATAAATTTCAACGATAATTACAAAATATTTGAAATAAGGAAATCACGCGCGCTCCAGCGCGCGATCATCGGTCTCATAATATAAAACTTTCATGAAAGCCTCTGCATAGAAACTTTGTCTTTGTCACTCTTGTAGTATATCTTTTTCCTTTAAATAGAAACAAGTGAAGAAGGAAAATGTGAATTTTGAAGCTTTAATCAAAATTTAATGTGATAAAAATAGTGATTTATTATTGTTCGTATATTTTTGTTGTGAAATAACATTTCACTTGTATGTACGTCAGATCAAGTTTTTCGAGAACCTCTTTAGTTCAATAGAATTCTTGATATGTAGGTAATTGTATGAAAGATAGTTGTTATTTTCTTAAAAGAGAACAAGTTTTCGATGGCTCCAATATATTTTTTCTACAATGGCTCACAGAGGTCAAATATCCTGCTTCATCTGCAATACTGCTTTGATACAGGTGTCACGGTGCGACTAATTGGTGATGAGAACCTTCTTAAACGAGCAATCGTTCAAATGAGATGAGACGAAGCTGCCAGATAGCCAGCTAATATAGATCCTGATACCCGAATTTGCAATAACTGCAACATGATAATACATCGAGAAATAGAGATTCTAAAAAATGATTCACAATGTTTGCGGATGAATGTTCTATCTCAAATCTCTTCTCAAACTTTTGCTGTGCGCAATGGTCGCAATAACATATACATTCTAACATTGCAATGTAGAATCGATATCTTTATCAAGAAAAGTATCTATGCTCCAAAGAAGTATATATATATGTTCTAATCGTCATTTAGATGAGACAGGTTTGCTGCTAGAAGGGATACTTGATGGTGTGAGATCAATCGACCCTATGTCTTGCAAAGCCAAGAAATGCAGTCATTTTTACAAGCACTTTGTGAGGAAGTATAGCCTCTGGTGCTCAGCTTAGGTATGCAGATGAAAATAAATTGAGAAAAGATGAGATCAAAGTAATTTCTCCTATATCCAAAGCACAGTATAATGTTCTCTTCTCCTACTGTAATTATATTGAGGTACAAGGTGGACATCACTACGTGAGTAAGAAAGAACTACTGTGTTTCATTTACAAGTTGCGACAAGGCCTTATGTGATGTTTCAATATCCTACAATACAAGCCACCAGATTCGCAATGTCTATGGTCAGGCAATATCTGATGTCATGATTTGTTGAAGAAAATATCGGATTTCCAATAATCTCCAGAGTTTAGTACATAGAATCACAAGAAAGAAAGCTCATTGTCTATAATAACTGTACATATCTGAATATTGAGAAGAGTTCCTGCTTTAAAGCGTTGCGTCAGTCACATTGCGTCCATAACAGTAGACATATACTCAAACAATCCATGCTAGTTGCTCCAAATGGCTATTTACTAGATATGCAAGGACCCTGTTTTTTGAATGCAGCTAATAATAATGCCAGAATCCTGTGAAAGGAATGCAACACAGATATCGACGGGATGCGAGATTCTTTTCAAACACAAAATATTTTCATCTTTGAACGAGCGTATCAAGGTGTCATTCCGACCTTTCACAGAATTGGAATAGATTGCAGGATGCCACCTCCCTTTAGACCTAGTCACAATCAATTCTCACTGACTAAGAAAATGTGCCTCGAACAGTGACAAAAACGAGATGGACAAGAGAAGCTTGAAATAGTCACATAAAAAGTATGTTCACGTTCTTCTCCACTACAATCCCTATATCTCACATCCCTAATCTGAGTAATTTTCCTATAATCCATAGAGCTATTATTAATAAATATCATGGGCCTATCACGATGACGGACGAAAATGAAGCTTTAGCTGAAGAAATGCTAGAAAAAGCTCGGCATGTAAATCTCGTTCAAGCAATAGTATAGACGGAAAATCTTGCATGCTAACGGGCAAGATGGTTGATAATAACTTATATTACGTCCAGAAGACCTGGGAGCAACAATGAATGTGTATTCAGTATCACAGAAACTCCAATAGAAACCTGTGGGGACCCAAAAGTCTTCCTTTGGAGAACACTCAAATTGAACAAGATGAAGGCACATTCACAAACAAACCATTTCCAAAGTGGGGTTGGTGAGTTAGGTACTTTAAGTACCATGCTCACAGAGTTTTTCGGTAGAGCAAACACAAACATTATTAACATTTTGTATGCGTACCATTTTTTAAATGTGAGTATCAGGGATAACAAATCTATATTTTATATTCTTGCTAGCATGCTTATACACAGGGTAAATTACCAAAGAATTGTTTGTTTACTGTAATATGGATGCTATCGACCGATGACTTAAGATGAAAAGTTTCTTGAATATGAATACGCCTTTATGTTTACAAGTTGGCTATTTAACCTAAAAATGATATGTATCAAATCATTATATCTATTCTAATCGCGATAATATTTTGTACTTTAATTCTCTTCATTAAATTATGTCCGTCAGAGTTCTATTGCATGTGTTCATTAACGTAAATTTGGGTTATTAACTAGATTAAATGTCGAAATGGGAAAATCTAAAAATGGCCCAGTTAACAACGTGATGTGACAATCACGTCAGAATCAGGTAATAAAAATGATAGAAAATATTATATTAGTGATATTAACCTCACTTCATAGGAAGCAAGTTCTTTCAAGAAAAAAGCATAATTTATAATATTGCTATCAGTAATACGTTCTCTGATTATCATTTCATATTCATATAAACTCTCATGGTTGCCTTGTTTATTTTTATTGACGTAACTTTATAACCTTTCATTCAATTTTTAATTTTTCCTCGTTGAAAGTATTAATTTTTTATTTCTGCGATTCAAGTAGTCCAGTTCCGAATTTTTGTTTAAAAAATACAACAATATTTTATCTTTTTTTTTTCGTATGTACGCCATATTTTTCAAAATTATTCGACGTCTAACTTTAGTCACAAGTTATACTAACAATATCGAAACTCATGTCAAGAAATAATTCAAATTATCCATGAGGTAATAAGTTTTAATTTTTTAGAAATAAAACTCCAACTTTTTATAAAGCCTAGTGTTTCAAGTTTTATGTTTTGCAAAGGAAAATTAGTAATATTACCTTGACATCATGATCATGTAATTTAAACTCGTAACATGTTCCTTTTGAATCATGTAATTGTCAGAGGCTATGTAGACTGGGAGGTCTTTGGAAAAAGTCTCTATTAATATTGGGTTCCTTTGGAGGTCCAATTGGAGTCTCCTTTGTAACAAATTCATTTTGTTTGTTCCTTTTCAGCAAGAGTGGTTCCTTTTTGTTGCAGCTCCTTAGGAACCAAAAATTGTTTTAGAAACCCCAGTTTTTCTGTGATTCTATTTTAATTATGAGAAAATTGTGACGTCATTCCTCATTTTTAGTATGATAATTGGACCACCTAAGGACAAATTCGTTGAGAAAGCAGTATTAGGAATGCTTATAGGTACAGAACCGTAACTAGTCTCCGTTTCACCCGGTGCGATTTGATAATTTTGCGCCCTCCTCCCAAACGCTACGGGATAACATTGGGTTAATTTGGTCCCGTCTGCGCCCCCTCGCGACCGGCGCCCGGTACAAAGGCACCGATGGCACCGCGCTAGTTACGACTCCATACAGGTATTATTTCGAACAGAGAAGAAATTCGGTTAATTGAGCCAACTATTTAATTTTTATGACGAAAAGTTTGTTTCGGATGTTTCTCTTCATCATGACAGCTGTGATAAAACCAGCGAAACTTATAGTACTTTTCTCCAAATGTAATCAAACTTTTGTGAAATCGATCTTTTGGCTTTACCGTAAGATGTACACATGTCACAAACAGGTAAAGGACAATGTTAAAAACCGATCGATTTTCACCCCACTCCGGAACGATTTCTAGCTATTTCAAATTGCTCTGATAGATTTGTATTTGATGAAAATCCATGTTTGAAACCGGCGTACTATGGGGAAATTGCTCAAGTTTGCCATACATGCGTGAAATCATATAAACCTTGTTTAACCGCTGAAGGTGGATTCTTCGAACTCGATCGATTTTCGCCCCGCTCCGGAACATTTTTCAGCTATGTTAAATGACTCTAGTAGGCTTGTAATTAATGGGAATATACATATAAAACAGGCTTATTGCGGGGAAATTGTCCGTATTCAGAGATACGACCAGTATCGACTTTGAATCCACCTTCAGCGGTTAAAGAAGGCTTTTATGATTTTACGCATGTATGGCAAACTGGAGCAATGTGTCCGGAGTGCGCCGGTTTTAAGACATGTATTCCCATCAAATACAAGCCTATTAGAGCAATTTTAAATAGCTAGAAAACGTTCCGGAGCGGGGCGAAAATTCATCCATTTTTAACATTGTCCTTTAATAAAATCTGTATAAAATGGCCTGTATTTCTATAATATTCAGAAGAGGGCCGGACGGTGTAGAAAGCTATTTTAATCCAAAAATCCCAAAAGTGCTGAAAATGTTATCTTAATAGCTTTGGTTTTTAATTAGTCGCGAAACATATGCTCTAAATTTTTCAATTTCCTGAAAATGAATATAGATAATTTTTTTACTGAAATTAGGTCTTCGATCGTTAGAAAATAAATTTGAATTTGTAATTTGACGTTTACATTTTGTTTTGCTATATATTGATACATGTTATGTGCTCCGCATTGACTGCATCTCCTCTACTTTGTTTTTTTTTACGAATTTTGCGTGCTTAATGCTTGTTTACGATAAAAACGTTATTGTTGCTAAGGCAGGCTTCAAAGAAATATATACATCTGGATACCTGTATATAAAACTACGCTGATGGCAAATGTTAAGAAATTTTAAGCTATGTATATACTATTTACAATTAGTCATAAAATGCTCTGAGATCCTCAAGGTAAAATTGAATTAATAACAGACGTGTCTAAAAAATGAACTCATACGTCTTTAATACATTTTATATTTTTTATATAATGAATAATGTATATCAATAAGATTAATATTATTTGCTTAATTTACGTTTATATACTATTTTAAATTTGAATTCAAGTTTTACATTATTCATTATGCATTTATATCAACTGAATAATTTTGTAACAAAATAATATTTACTGAATAAACTTTATGGTTTTATTCAGTTTCTGAACTTCTATTATTTATTTATTTTAGTTATTTCAGTTTCTGAACTTCTATCACCCACCCCCC
>CAKNWU010239889.1:0-10786 GCA_932072015.1 Andricus quercustozae | reverse complement strand
GGCGGTCGCTCTCGTGAAGTTGAATGAGCAGCTATGCTGGGCTGGATTATAGAGCACCGAATTTTCATTTCAACTCAGGGCCAAAGCTCATGAGCTGGGCTAAGTTGGCCCAAAACGGCCCGCACAGGACTCTGGTACAAATTTCTATAGAAAGCTAATGATTATTAAAAAAATTCAATCTTTTCTTTTTGAAAAAATAGGAGAAAATTAATCGTAAAATATAAAACACAATGTATGTTTAGGTTCACTATCTACTGAACTTGGGCGGAACGAAAGTTAGAGATTTTTCAAATTCTGCTTTAAAAGCAACGATGACGGATGAATTGGTTTCCAAGTTTTCATGAACTGGGGGAAAGAACTTTGAGAAGTTTGGTGACACAAGGGTGTCTAATACATTATGCTGTAAATCATCCTTAATATTTTATTACGAAACTGAATTTAAAGCTGTTATAATATTTATATAAAATTCGGAAGATACATTAAAATAAAATTTCAGATGCTGTACAAAAATGTCCATTGTTCCGAGGTCCTGAAACAAAGGCTGAATATAAGGGCGAAATGCTAGAAGTGCTCCGCATTACTAAGCAGCGGTATAGAAATTCTGTTTAAAAAATTGTAGAGAGAGAATCCCCAGTCGAAATTGATGAAAAGGAACATTTGAACGCACTGATGGCCAGGATAGAAGATTTAGAAAAAATGGCTGAGGAAGAATCTGATCCCGCGGATGAGGACGAATTTCAGGGATACGACGAGCTTGAAGTTACGGACTTAGTGTAGAAACTAAACTGAGAGAGACTGTCCTATTATTAATATTTCTGAGTAAATACATAAGTAAATTCGCGAGTATTGCCACCAGAAAACACGTCTAATCTCTCGTTTAAAAAGGAGAGTTTATAAAATTTTGATCTCATAAATGTATTATGTATTTACTATTAAGTACCTGCCTTTATAATACTTGATTGAAACCCTTGGGTGTCACACTTGGTCCAGAGGACCCGATTTTTTACTTTGATATAATAATTTTTAATTTTAAAGAATTTTGTCAGTATTAATTCAACTAAATTATAACTTCAAAAGTGATTTTCATCAGTATTTACGAGAATAATTTTAAGTGTAGACTCCAATGTATAACGTGATGTGTCATTTAGGATTTTGAGATTATTGGAGGCATGCTTTGTGATTTAAGGGAGTTACTATGTGCAAATGGTTACTTATTAGATATCTTTCAAAAAAATATATATCTAAATAGATGATTAAGATGAGTGTAAAGTGACCTTCATTGTTGATTATTGATATTCTATCATTCAAGAAAGTTATAAGCTCAAAATAAGTACACTAAGTTATATGTAACGAACAAGTAATTTTCGCAAAAATTTAAGATTTAATTTGAAACTCCAAAAATGTTCGTCAAGCAGCTTTCGCTGTTAGTTTTTATGTGTTCCGCTTTTCCATTATTATTAGCTCCAAATATGATTACGAATACACGTTGTGTTTCGAAAAAGTGATCTTAGTACATATTTAAGATTTAATATTGGATTAAAATATTTATTGTATAACTATGTTCTTTAGTGAACATAAATTTTGTTTTCAAAACATACATGTTCATATCTTGCTCTTTCATCATAATAAAAAAATGTATTTCATGACATTAGAATGAGAACTCCGTAAAGACCATTTGAGTTTGACTCGAAAAATCATATTCTTTTTATTATTCAGTATTCAGTGCCAAGTTCAAACGGAATTTAACGAGTTATCATTTTAATATCTTCAGCGTAATGTTACAATCATTTTACTCGCTCTACGTGCTCGCATTTAACCCGCACACATGCGACTCGCACGACATGCGAAACATATGCGACCACATGGAAGACACATCTGCGTGGTGATCTGAACTCACTTAATGCGACCTTATCCGCACGTGGGCGACTCATAATGCTCGCACTGTGAAGGCATTTTGTTATCTGGGTTGCGTTCGTCGCAGTAACAGTTACTGCCAGATCCCCGAGCCGTCGCGGTTACCACCGCAATGGGATTGGCCTGCAATGAAGTCTAACCCTGTATCTACATGGGCTATCTGCATCCGTACACTCTCCGTGTTTCTCGGTTGATCGGAGCTCGGAGTGCAGGTGGCCAACGGTTTTGGTTACTTTGCGCGGAGATCAAATGTCCCTAGGCGTCCACTAATGATTCTAATCCTATCTGGCTTTGGTAATGAAGTTGTAGGTCGATAAGCGATTGTCGGGAACTGAAATCAAATTTTTCTCAGGTAAAAAATTGAAAGGTCGTCCTATCAATAAGTGAGCAGGATATATAGCTAGTGGGTAGTTGGGATCGGCTGAAAGAGCATAGAGAGGTCGAAAATTTAGAATGCTTCGATTTCTATTAGTAAGGTGTTAAGTTGCTCATATGTGAGATATTTGTCTTTTAAGACGCGTTTCAAATGATGTTTGAAACTCTTTACCGCCGCTTCCCCAAGACCGCCAAAATGAGGGGACAAAGGCGGATTAAAATGCCATTCTATTCTCTTGGAAAGGGCTTAAAATCTGCTGTGTCTAGTAGATCGTAAATTTCGCGAAGTTCCCTATTGGCTCCTACAAAGTTTGGACCGTTATCCGAATAAATATGTTCCGGGATTACTCTCCTACTGATAAATCTACGTAAGGCTGCTAAGAACCCTTCTGTCGAAAGGTCAGTAGCGAGTTCAAGGTGTACCGCTTTAGACACTATGCAGATGAATACGCACCCATAGGTTTTGATAAAACTCCTATTTCTATTCTTTGTTTCCTTAATTAAAATGGGTCCGAAAAATCTACTCCCGTGGGACTGAAAGCTGGGGCTTCGGTTACTCTTACTTCGGGTAATACTGCCATCTGTGCTTGCATCATTTTTGGTCTTTGCCTAATACACTCTACACAATGACGCACGATTTTCCTAATCTGATCTTTTCCGTTTAGAATCCAGAATTTTTCCCTGAGCGTATAGAGGGTTGACTGAATACCTGAATGTTTATTATCTTCGTGACCTTCTCGAATGATTAGATCGGTAATCGGGTGCTTGCTTGGTAATAAAATAGGATGTTTCTGATTGTAAATCAATTCTTATTTCTTTAATCTACCGCCTACGCGAATGAGGTTGTTTTCGTCTAGAAATGGATTTAACTCACCGAATTTGGTGCGTTTTCGATACGACGCACAGTGGACCTTTTTTGAAATTCTGTCTCAAAATCGTAGAACTTTGGATCGGTATGACCTAGAGAGATATTTCTTTTTTTAATTAAAGAAAAAACCTTTCTGAATATAGAAAAATTATAGATGTGCTATGCATGTTTTTATATAGATTTTTGCATGCCCAATCCGAATCTGGTATGTAAATCGTTGTAAATCGGTTTCAGGTCGCTGATTACAAATCCAAGGTCAAAATTTAAAAACTCAAAATTGCGGATCCAATATGGCGGACCAAAATTGTAAAAGGAAACTGATTTGACTAAAATTTGCTACAAGGGTGTTTTTTGGGTCTCCTGATTTCAAATCTAGGGTCAAAATTCAAAAATTCAAAATGGCGGATCCAATATGGCAGACGAAAATTGTAAAAGGAAACCAATTTGACTAAAATTTGCTATAAGGTGTTTTTTCGGGTCGCTTATTTCAAATCCAGGGTCAAAATAAAAAAATCCAAAATGGCGGATCCAATATGGCTTTTTTAAATTCTGGAATTTTTACTTTGGATTTCAAATCAGCCACCTGCAAAACCACCGATAGGCTATTTTATGTCAAATAAATTTTGTTCTATAAATGTGGTCCGCCATATTGGAACCGCCATTTTTAATTTTGACCCTGGATTTGAAATCAGCGACCCGGAAAACCCCTTGTAGTATTCTTTAGTCAAATCGGTTTCCTTTTACAATGTTCGTCTGTCATATTGGATGCGCCATTTTGAATTTTTGAATTATGACCCTGATTTGAAATCAGCGACCCGAAAAACACCCTTGTAGCAAATTTTAGTCAAATCGGGTTCTTTTCACAATTTTGGGCCGCCATCTTGCATCCGCCATTTTGAATTTTTAAATTTTGACCTTGGATTTGTAATCAGCGACCTGAAAACCCAACTTGTAGCAAATTTTAGTCAAATCGGTTTCGTTTTACAATTTTAGTTTGCCATATTGTCTCCGCCATTTTCGATTTTATCTTACAAACGATTTACATACCAGATTCGGATTGGGCATACAAAAATCTATATAAAAACATGTATAGCACATCTATAATTTTTCTATATTCAGAAAGGTTTTTTCTTTAATTTAAAAAAATATCCCTCTAGGTCATTCCGATCCAAAGTTCTACGATTTTGAGACAGAATTTCAAAAAAGGTCCACTGTGCGACGTTATGATTTCACCGGTAGCTGCCTTTCGAGCGTGCTAGAGAAGCTTGATCTCCTCCAGGAATCATTCGCGTTGTACCATTGCCACTAAACTGGTTTCTGCGTTAACTATTTCCTGACATGAAATTGGACGATTTCTTTGATTTTTTAGATTTTTCCAACGTAAAATGTAAAATACTACTAAGAATAGACTATTTCTAATGAATTCTGATGGGAGTTGTCCTCTGGAGAGCGAATCAGCGGGATTATGCTCTGATCTGACGTGTTTTCATTGGATTTGTTCACCTAACGATTGTATATCAGCTACTCTGTTTGACTCGAAAGTTGTAAGTAAATGGGGAGCCTTTTTTAACCAACATAAAACGATCGTGGAATCTGACCAGACTGTTACATTTTTTATGGGAAATTCGAACTGTGCTTTGGATTCGACGTAAAGCTTTTTCAGGATGGATGCTGCGCAGAGTTCTAATCTTGGGATTGTAATACCGCTTAACGGTGCTACTTTAGATTTGCCACATATTAAATTGACGCTGGCGACACCTTTCGCATCTTGAGATCTAATATAAGGACACGCTCCATAACCGTGTAAACATACATCGCAAAAACCGTAAAGCTCGATTTCGACGGGATTTTCACCTAAGAATCTTCGCGACATTGCGAATTCCTTTAATTCTCAAATTTGATCAGAAAATGCCTTCCATTTTGTATGAATCTGCTGAGGGAATGACTCATCCCATGTGATTTTAGCTTTCCAACAGTCTTGTATCAGAACTTTCGCGTATAGACCCACCGGCCCCAAAAGTCCAAGAGGATCGAATATCTTTGATATTTCCGATGGAAGCTGTCTTTTAGTGGAAATATTTTGAGTCTCATTGGCTCCAATTGTGTATGACAAAATATCGCGCTGAAAATCCCAAATAATTCCTAACTTTTGTCGTTTCGCTATCTGTTTTAATAACGGCGTGATGAGGAAGATAGCATCCTTCGTGCATGTCATCGTAAAGGGTCATATGATTTAATTCGATGTATTCGTTTAGAACCTTATGATATTCGATTTTTAACTGCGGAGTAGACTCGAATTTTTTCTCAAGTGCATAAAATCGTTTTAATGCTTGTCCTCTAGATTCTCCTAGCTTGAATTTACTGTCTCGAAATGAAGTCTTACTACATAACGACCAGTCTCATCACGTTGCGTATTGTCGACGTAGTGTTGTTCACAAACAGCTTCATCACGTGATTTTAAAGGCTCGTGATCGAAATCTTCAATTGCCCAAAAAACGTTCAAGGATTCTATCTAAGTTGATGATATTGCAAGAAGCTTTTGTCGAATATCCTAGAAAATCAGATCCGCCTGCTATTATCCACCCTAACGTGGTTTTTCGTAAAATGATTTGCGCTTCTTAATGTTCTAATCTAACCTGACCGACTGATAAAATTGATAAAGTCGTACCTGCAGCTATCAATAAATCGACTGGATTAGGTATATGAAAAGACGGGTCTGCAAGCTGTAAATTTTGATTTCCTAAAAACTGATTTCGAGGAAATGTTTCACTTGGTATGAGATCGGCGATTTTAGGTACAATCAAAAAATTCAATTCTCGTTTGAAATCATTGTATATTGATTGAAAAGTAGCTTTAAGATAATCGTTTGAGACTGTAAACACCGTTAACTGCTCCGATATTAATTGAACAAGATTGTTTGGATAAACTTAAAGATTTTGCTAATTTTTCCGTAATTAGATTGACTGTTGAAGAAGAGTCTAGCAAAGCTCTAGCTATTAAATCATTTCCTCGACTATTCTTGACTTTCAAAACCGCGGTTGTCATTAGCTGTGCATCTTATGGAAACGCTTCAGACACATACGTGTGACCTTCTAGTCAGGCTTGTGGAGCAGCTGTATTTGATGTTTTCGCATCCTCTTTCTGAAGTGATTCTGATTGACCGGGTTTTTACGGTTTTCTAGGTTTGCACGCCAATATATGCGTACCCAAAATATATCGTGATGTTACTTGTATTAAGAGTCGACTGAACGACTGGGTTTGCAGTCTGTAATTTCGTAATCGACGTCGCAAGTTCATAATAGTTTGCATTGATTTCCCGGAATGCGTCTAAACGAGGATAACCAGACTTTAGTGTTGCTAATTCGTCGTTCAGTACGGAATATTCGTCAAAAAGTTGAGTAATTTTTGATAAACGGAGTTTAACGTTTAGAAGGTCGCAGGCAGGGTCATCTAGATACACGGTTGTATCTGCGATTAGGATTTCCCAAGAAATCCCCTTTTGATTAATGCGCGCTATGCGCCTTTGCTTTGTCATGGAGCCTTCCATTTTTTATTTTTCAGGGAATTAATTAATAATTAATTGGTTGGGATTAAAAATTCTATCCAATTCCCTAACCAGTGCTGCCCCGGGTGGTCGCAACGCAAGCGAGAAAGCAATATATATGCTTACAATGGGGTATCGTGTGGCGAGAATTTATGAGCGGATACAATTTTCCTAGATGCAATTTTATCAACCTTAATTCTTTTTAAAAAATTGAATTAATCTTCAAAAATGGGATTGAATACATGAGGAAATCAGCATAGATTTATACGAATGATTTTTAAGAAACAAACTATTCTGACCAATAAAACAAGATGAATGGTTTAAATGCCACAGGAAGCTCAATCGGTAGAGCAAATTAAGTTAATTGAGTTAATTTATTTAAATTCTTTAAAGCCAGAGAGAAAACGAATACATGAGATGAGAGATCTAATAAAAACTCTTTGATTTGTTTTCGAAAAATAATTCACGGTTAATTCACTTTAAAATTATTGAAAGAACCGAAAAGATATTTATCTTTTATAAATTATGTCGATAAACTTGGTTAAAAACACTTTAAGATCGTCTCCAAAAAGCAAATGTATCAATTGTTCATTGTTTCGTAAAAAACTGACACTCAGATGTATTTAGGTAATAATTGTTAAAAAACATTAAGAATAATCTCATAATTATTTTTAAAGAACTTTAAATTCGAAGAAATATCTTGGAAAGTCCACCACGTGGTCTTTCTTTGTTCGTTTTTCAAAACCGAATATCGAAATAAAACACTGTTTGTAATGCTAAACACTCAAATTAAAATATGCAAATAAATGTTGAAAATTAATAAAATTATCCCGTAATTGATTTGCTGAATTATAAAATCAAGAAAAGACGCCGGGAAATCCACCACGTGGTTCTCCTTTGTCCGAAACAAGAGGTTACGTGAATTGCGCACAGATTACATCATCCTTTCAAAGGGTCAATAAATCACAAAAAACAAAGAATATCAATTAAAAAACAACAATGGCAGGTTGATGTTCCTGCGAACGCTACGAAGGCTGAAGACAAAGTGGCGTGGACTCGGGCCCAGTGATGCTAATAGACCGCGACTTTTTCAACTGTGCAAGCGTTGCGTTGGAAGGGGAAAGCCACGTTATTGGCCATAATACGCGCGCTTATTTTGAATGCTTCAAATTCATTTTTATTTTCAAGTCGAGAAATTATAATAATTTATGTTAATATGGTTCATATTATTGTTCATATTCATGATAATACAGTATTTTATTATTATTACTATGGAAAATTTTATGTACCTAATATCCGATTAAAATATCAAAGTTTTTCTAAAAATAGTAAATGAAATTTTTTAAATTTGTAAAAAAAATCTTATTTTGACTAACGGTGTGTATAATGTGTATTCAAATTAAAGCTAAAAAGTTATTTTTCGAATTTTTATTATAATTTTTTCTCCTCTACATCCGTGATTTTCTGCGATAATAGGGACACCTCTTGTAGGATATATCACCAAAGATATTGTATAATCCTAAATGCGGCACCTCACTAGCGAATCTATAATAAGTTCCAAGAACTAAAAAAATGCCATTGGTTAAAAAGAGACAGAGATATCTCCATCTCTTTTTAACTAATGGCTTTTAATTAGTTCTTGGAACTTATTATACGTTTGCTAGTGAGGTGCCGCATCTAGGCTTATAATATCTTTGATATCACGGTCTTAGTTGATTAGAATATTTTGAGACCGACGGTACTGATTTTCAGCTCGATAATTTTAAAAACAACATTTCCAGATCAGCAGCTGAAGAGAATACCAACGAGTTTTAATTTGCATGCGATTTTCAATAATTGTGTTAATCTTGTTATTTTATTTTGAGACTTGCCGTACTAATATTCAGGCCAATAGTTTTAAGAAAAATATTTCCTGAACTGCAGCCAAAGAGAAATCCTAAATAACTAATTGTTTATGTTATACGTGTAATATTAATTAATTTTTAAATTGAATTTAAGAACAAAAGTACAAATTTTTCCGTCCATATTAATAGCGTATATACATATATATTTTATGTAGTTTTTAGGTCCAAAAATTTATATACCGTTGATCTTTTTTTTATTTTTCACTTTAGGGAAGAATATTAGATTTTATTCTTTATCTTTTATATTATTTGACTTCCAGATATTTTTGAATGGGGGGTAAGGGTCTGATTGAAAAAAATATATTTTTGACACTATTTGACCCAGAGTTGATTATAGCGAAACTGATAGCTTCTAATCAACTAAGACCGTGATATAGCCTACAATAAGTGCAGTTATTAGAATAAAAATTCGAAAAATAACTTTTTAGCTTTAATTTAAGTAAATATTATGCATACCGTTAGTCAAAATAAGATTTTTTTCAAATTTAAAAGATGCTATTTACTATTTTTAGACAAACTTTGATATTTTAATCGGATATTAAGTACATCACATTTTCCCTAGTAATAATAATAAAATACTGCATTATAATGGATCGTATAATTATTGCAGTATCATATATCAACCATATTAACATAAATTATTATAGTTCCCCGACTTGAAAATAAAAATGAATTTGAAGAATTTAAAATAAGCGCGCGTATTACGTCCAATAATTTATGTTTCCCTTTTTGATCTCTGGTATCGGTATATTTTTTTTAGGCGGTCTATTAGCATCACTGCTCGGACCTTTGTCTCTGGCTGGTAGAAGTGGGGATGAGTGCGAAAGATGGCAGCCCAGGCGAACGGCGCTTGACCTCGAGTGACTTACCCTCTCCTCTCTCTGGTTGTCTGCAATAGTTGTGATTGGCGCGCGAATGGCCGCGACGAAATTTCCCACCACGTGGTGACGCCAACGCAAATTTTGAGATTGTTCGAAAATGAATTTATTCAATGTTTTTTTTTTCAGATTTGAGAGACATCATATTTCTATGGGGGCACCATGTTTTGTTTCGAATCACCTCGCCATAGGTGGCTCGGTAACTTAGTATAAATCGAAAAAATAATTAATGTAAGTTACTAAATTAAAGGGAAGATGAGAATTAATAAAGCACGTGTTATGGGAAAAAGCCGTCATGGCACAAAAACCCCAGATTTATTCAAACCAATATGAATACGATACAAAAGCTATGCGTGGATGAAAGTTAATTTCGTGAAGAAATATAATTTAACGGATACCTGGCATTGCAAAATTAATTTACAGGGATATATAGCAGTAATTTATGCGCGAGCAAAATGAAGCGATGTTGGCCTCGCCACGTGGTTTGAGAATATATGCGACAATGACGAAATGCGATGCGACAAACAGAAGAAATCAGCTTCGGTGCTGAGAATGAAGTTTGATTTGGTGTGAGACGTTTTTGTCTGCACCGGATTGGTTACAGTACCAATGATAATGTTAGATTTCCCGTAGGGAATTCACCCTTTATTCTGGCATTTCTGCCGAATAAAGGGGAAGATATTTCGTGTGAAACCCGATAGATATATTGTTAGATAGATTTCCCGTAGGGAATTCACCCTTTATTCTGGCATTTCTGTCGAATAAAGGGCAAGAGGTTTCGTGTGAAACCCGATAGATATATTGTTACGTCACATAGCACAAATCAATGATAAAATGATGATATACAAAATCAGAAAAAAGGATATCAATTTTTCAAAGGATATATCGTATAAAGCCTGTGGGGCACGTCGCTTCGGAGATCTACACTACACTTTCACTGCGATCGATCGCAGATAAATAGTGACGCGCCAACGTCGCTCGCGAACTCAGCTCCGCTCCATCCCTTCTCTACCCGCTTCTTACCGTTCGTTCGGCCAATAGAAAAAGAGCTTTAGCTCTCGCGCATGATATTAAAATATTATTATTTACTTTGCGACGTAACAGGTTAAAAGATATTTAGTACCTTCTAACGCTTGTAAAATTGTTTACAATATTTTATAAATTTTCGGAAATCTTTCTAAGTTTTAAAATATTTTTAATATATTAAAAACTTAAAAAGTTTCTGAACTATATTTCAAACTGACGCGAATTATCCCTAAAATCGTTTTAAAATCTTCGAGATTCGTTTTTGACCATTTTGGAA
>CAKNWU010239827.1:0-10456 GCA_932072015.1 Andricus quercustozae | reverse complement strand
AGGCTATTGTGACGCAATGCGATTTTGAGAATTAAAAGAATAATTAATCAACCTAATACTGATCGTGGAAAAGGAAATTGGATTGTTCTTAAATGCTTCCCACGAGTGCATCCCCAACACGTGGTCTCTGGACTTCCATCTTCCCGACAATAGAAGGTCCAGATTAGAAGCTGGCAATCAAGTCAATTATACACTCGGGTGACGCTGGTCCGAGGTTCCCTTTCTTATCATCAGGTCTCTCTTGCTCTTTACTCTTTTGATTTTCTTTCTCTGTCTTCCAATGTCCGCTACGTACTTCATCCCACTAAAGCCTTCCAGTTCCGGGTGTTCCCTACGGCTAGCGAGACCCTACTCCAGAAACTCATCAGACCTACCCTAATCCCCATGGTACGAGTACGGAACGAATTGCTGCCGAAATTAAGC
The DNA here is from genome assembly GCA_932072015.1 of Andricus quercustozae. Lineage (NCBI taxonomy): Eukaryota > Metazoa > Arthropoda > Insecta > Hymenoptera > Cynipidae > Andricus > Andricus quercustozae. The sequence continues at coordinate 10,033 of CAKNWU010239827.1, read as the reverse complement.
AGTGGATACAAAATAGGTGCCCGATATATGTTGCTGATAAATACTCCTCTTTTATCTTATAAGCAGATATAGACATGTGTTAGTTGATAACTAGAAATTAGTGCATAATGCATCTTGTTGTGATTAGGGGAGTAATGATCATTTCAATTTATGACAGAGTTCTGAATGGTCACTAGACCATTCAGGAATGTAAACTATTTATGTAAATCAATACAACGAACATCTGTATATGCTGAGCATTAATCTAGGGACATTAAATTGCAAACCAAATAGATAAACGTAATTCTGCATCATTTTCCATAATTTTCTGACGTTCAATTCTTACTTGCTAATCTCTTCCATTATTTCAATTTTATTCGTAATAACACAAATCATAACCGAAGAATAACAAGGAGAAACAGAATTATAAAGAAAAAACTAAATGGGGAGAAGCCCATTCATAACAGAAGAAAAGCAGAATCTGCAAAATTCCTGGTATCTTTTAAATTACCTTTTTTGTTAATGATTATAATAATTAAAAATAATTTAATAATAATAAGTTTCCGAAATTCTCTAAAATATTTTACAACTTCTTTGAAAACACTCAATATTCCCGCGAAACCTTTCTAAGGTTTCTGGCTGCTGCAGAAATATTTCTTCTGGTCAAACAGCCACTATTCGTTTCCAGAACCCATTTCAGAATTCATTTTGATCGATAATTCAGTGCAAATTTGAAGAAAAATACTTCTTTTGTTATTCCAGTCTGTTTTTCTAGGTCCTCAATAGTATAGCAAAGAGAGAAGAGCAAAAGAAGGACGTTGCCAAGGAGCTTTTTACGGGCCGACTCCGCAGGGACATTTCTTGAAGACGAGGAGACAAGATCGGTTCATCCAAAAGCGCAGAGTAGCAGATTGCAGCCTTAGTCTTTGGAGGATCATCAAATTAGCAAGAGTGTCTTTGAGGGTGTCTTGCAGTTAGCCAACCTGGTTTGGTCTGCTGCTCATCAGCCTCTTTGCTCAAAATACGCTCCCACGACTCTTTCGCAGAAAGGACTTGCAACTTGTGCCCTGTTTTCATATGAAAAGAGGCCTTGCCTTGTTAACGTGTGCAGCCAAGTTTGCGAGAGTGCCGAAAAGAGCAAAACAACAGCAACGATGGTGAAGTCAAAACTCCTCTATTCAAAAGCCATTCGGAAATAGACCGTTGACTTTAGTCTACTTTGTAATTACTTCTAACTTCCATTTTCCCTTAATAATACATGCAACATAAATGAACACAAACTGTCGTAATAATAATTCCATTCCTTTAAAGATTTTTTATTTCGATTCTCAAAGTAAAACCCTGTTACATTTTTTGTGAAAATAAAGATACAAATTCAGCCGTGCTATTCCCAACACGAGTATTTTTCTTTTGGTGTATTTCTTTTGCCTTTTATCGAACAAGCCGCATCTTTTTTCTCTGCCTTCCCAACAATCGAGTATTCGTAACAGCTCGCTGGACAGCCGAAAAATTGTAAACACGAAGCTTGTTCAGGCGATGCCAACAAAAAATGGCGTATTGGATATCACGGCTGAGAGTCGAGTCGGAGGTGGGGAGTGGAAGCAAAATCGAATCGCGGCTTGCCACTGAAATCTCATGAAACATAAATGTCGAACGTGCCAGTACGGCAGCTAGCAGTACCGGTAAATATTCGGCCGTGCAACCGCCAACTGCTGTGTACGATACGTACGGGTATTTTTAACCCAAGATACACAAAGCGCGTGAATGTTTTATCGCGGCCAACCCTTTGCCTCCCATACGGACTTTCGAGCCCGTATGTCTGACCTGCGCGAACTGGGGCAGAAACACAAAGCATATCCACTGCCTGGCTGAGATACTACCAACAATACCTAAATTCATAGAGAAGGACTAACATGCAATTCTCAAAACAATAATTTTATATACTTTCTCCTAAGCCTCACAAGCTTTAAATGTATCACTTAAAAAATTGATGCAGCATTGGATTACAAAATATTCGTTGAATCAATTAATGCTCAAGCTAACAAACTTTGATATTCATTGCCTCGCGGGAAATAATTCAGTGGTGCGAACACCACATAAATCTCCTTCTTTAAATTGACGTTTATTCTACCATAAATTAATAGTAAATTTTATGTGAGGTCATAATCCGAATGTTTAAATACGATTATTCTGGTTTTTTTTTATCACCATAAAAAAAATTAAAAATGAAAAATATTTATGTATTATTTTAATTTAATAAATTTTCATTTTTGATATAAAGTTACATCATGTTCCATGAGGTGAATTTTATGTCGGAATTTTGAAATGCCCCGAGGCAGATACAAATTTGCGATTTGAAACTAAATATTTTTTAATAACCTCAGGCACTATTATAGAAATTTCTTTTATATTTATTCACTAAACTTTTGACTAAAATCGAATCGAAGCTTCCACTAGTGATTTCCAAAAATGTTACCAAAGCAGACCATCAGTTCAGTCTTTCAATAATGTAAATATTTACACAGCAAAAACTCAGAACCAAGGGAGAATGATTTATCACAAAAGAGATGCCTGCTAAGGTTTTTAGAGCTATGAGAGAAAAAAGAACAGAGCGGAAAAGTACAGAGTTTGAGAGAAGTAATGCAAATAAATATCTTTTTCGACGAGATATTCGAGAAACTGCCGTGAAGGGTGACAGACAAGGGGGGCGGGGGTGAGAGAGTCTGCAAAAGTATGCAGAGTAAGTCAATTCGGAGCTGATGCGTTCGGTATACTTTTGCCACGTAAAGAGCACTGGTCTGGAAACGCTTAATGGTTTCTCGAGTGTTTGCACTTATTTTTAGTGATGCGCTCGAGGCCACGAATTTGCCGTATCTATAGATATTATAAACGCATTTCAATTCAAAATCTTACTACACTACATATTCAAATGGTACAGCATTTACATTTTATTATGTTAAATTAATATAAGAAGGAATGCTATATATAGAAAGAGTGTTTAAAGAAAGTATTATAATAAGTTATTGCAAATATCAATTTATTATTTCAGTATTTTGACTAAAGAATGCACACAACCTTAATGTTTAAATTAAATTTCGCGTGTACCCTTTTGCTATAGCTATCCTTTTCTCCTCACTCTTATCCTTTTCGGCTCCTAATGTTGTATTCTTCTCTTTGTATCTTATCAACCTACTCACTCTTTAGTCTATCCTCATTTAATTCATATTTTTAACTGCAATAATCACCTAATTCTTCCTTCGTGATCTCTCTTTTTCCTTATACATACTACTTCGTAATAAACTGTCATACAATGTATTATGTTCTCTTTCTTCTAACCACTTTACTCTTTTTCCGAAAGTCTTCTCCTTCTCTATGAAATCAAAAAAGAAAATAGTTCGGTCTATAAATGTTATAGCATCACACAATTTATTCTTTAAATATAGATCCCTTTTCTAACTCTTTAACCAGCACAATTCATTAAGAACACGTCACTCTCATCTTTAAAAAATTGATTAGAAAATTAAATTAAGTGGAATATAGAAATAGTGAATCGAAACAAATAGACTTGTCAAGTCGGTAGAAAGTCGAAATCTCACCAGCGAGAATTGAAGTAGAGAGAGTGGAGCAACAACCCTCTTTGTCATGGACACGCATTTTCTCTTCGTTTCTCTCTCGTTTTCTTTCCACATCTCGCTTGTTTCCTTTTGCTTCTCTTTCTTCCGGTAAAACGTTTTACTACCCACAGGAGCTCGCGCCTGCACCGTGGAAATAAGTTTCGGGCTAGACTGGCCACGAGGGGCGCGGCCTGTTTACTTTGCCGGCCGTATAAGAGTTCCTCGCGCAATTCCTATTTTCCGCGCTTGATCTTACAGGGACAAATAAAATTTTCTCATTTTCCGTCGACCCTCGCCACCTATCCGGAAAAGTCGACCCGAGAGAGCTGCTATACAACCACTCTCCACGCTATCTTACTCGTTGTCGTTGTCGCATCGCACGAAACGAACTTTTGCCCGATCAAACTTTTTCAAGGTAGAACTTTTTTCCAGCCACCGAGACCTATTCAATTTCCTTACGATGAGTTCGATCATCTCCTATCCTCGATCTTACGTCGTTCGAACAAGGTACGTGAAAATTCAATCTAAGTTTTTTTCTCGTTAACGCTCTTTGCAAAAACATTCTCCCCTTTTTCCACGATGAACAGCAAATCGACTAATATTTCAAGCAATTTTTATAGTGCATTTTAAAGTATTGATATTTTAGTATAAATATAAAAAAAATTGAATTTTTTAATAATTTCTGGCCACGTGCCTGTACATTAATTATGTTTCAATTTTATTTCGAGTTGCAAACGTAATTAAATTTTAAATCTCAGTGCAAAAGTGTTCCTTCAATAGGTATCTCAACTAAATCAATATCTGCGGATGAATATGAATTAAAATTCATCCTGTTCAATGTTGCCCTCAATCTCATGCAATTTATTTCTTTTTCAATTTTTAATTTTATTTGACCACTCGTCAGGGCCAGTCCTCCATGTGATAAACTCTTTAAAGTTCACAACTAAAAATTAACCTTCATGAAGTAAAAAGCAACTGGATAAGGCAGAATTCAATTTTGAGTCAACCTGAAATTGGAGCTTTTTGATTGGATCTTCCTTAGTGAAAATGGTAATTGGAGGTGTTGACAGTGTATCTGGAAGCGAAAACGATTCGTCAATTCCAATTTTCCGATGCCCTTTCATCAAACTTCTGATTACTCGGACGCGACAATAGGTCCCTTTCAATTTCCTTCTTTCTGAGCGTTGAATGCACGAAACGTGCAGCCCTATTCACAGGTTAATATCGGGCCGATAGTTGTCTGCTTCGTCCGTGATTTGCATGACAATCGTGCAGCGGAGGCGACTCGAGTCTACGGTACCATCATCAGCGTGACGGTAACGCCATCCTGTCCTCAAAGGGAGATCTCCTGCCGCATGCAGAGGCCTCTGTTCAAGCTTTTACCAAACCCACATTTCAACCCCCTTTACCCACCCCCAAACGTCTCTACTTGCCACGCCCCGTGATGTTAAGAGCCTAATTAAATTCAGTCTAGGCACTCTTACCAAGCACCGCCCATTGTTCATTAAGCAGCAGATCAAAGTGATATTTCCGTAATGCAATTTCTTGTTGCGATCCAGAAGTTCAGCTAAATCGCTTGCGATCACAGTTTGCGATAACGAATCACCATTCTGATTTAAGATATCAAGTTTTCTTTTACGGTTGTCCAAATACAAAAAGTCCCATGGAGATTTCGTTAGAATTCCGAATAAAGCATCTAAAAAAACCCAATGATTAAAATATCAAAAACTTTCAAATCACATCCAGCTGATGAAGAAATGTTTTGGGACGAAAGTGCTACAACAGTCCCACTTAATTTTTTTCTAAATATTTGAAAGTCAAAATACTGCTCGAACAAAGTTCAAAGTAACGAAATGTATTTTGATACCTTAGTCCTATTTGAGCATGACTTTGATATGACATGAATGTCATATGAGCCTCGTGTAAATTAAAAAAAAAAATTATATAGCAGTAATTTACTGGGAATTTATTTAAATTCTTAGCAGGATATCATTAACAATTTTTTACTTGGGTGGTTTTACCTTTTATAAAATTAAATTCGTATATATTTAGGTCGCATTTGTAAAAAAAATTTGTATTTAATAAGGAGAGTTGAAAATTAGTAATTTCAATTTAAAAAATCATAAGGTTTGTCAGATTATTTATCATTATTCTTCAGGTTATCATTCAGAAGAATTAAATTCCCTTTTTTTGCAATTTTATACCCGAAATTAATTTTTATAACAAAATAATAGATTTAAAAGAAAATACAAATTTTTTATGAATATTAGGTTATGCTTGTGTTTTTCACGTGTTTTTTCTTATAACATTTTTTATCGAAAATCTGCGTTATTTTAAATACAAAACATTATAGGATTAAAAGAAGATTCACAATCATATACAATTTTTTGTTATATTATGTTAGTGTTTTTCGACTAAAATTGCTATTGTTTATAAAAAATAATTCGATTTTATAGAATATTTACAATATTTAAATACTGATATGATATATTAGCGTTTTTCACTAGAAATCGGTTATGTTACTGAACAGAAAATATTAGGACTAAAAGAAGATTTGAAATCTTAAACAATTTTTTTATGTTATGTGAGCGTTTTCGAATAAAATTTTTATCATGAAAAAAACGCATTAAATTTCAAAAAATATTCACAATATTTAAACAATAATAAGATATACTAGCGTTTTTCACCGGAAATCAGTACTTCTGAACAAAATTGCAATGGTTTCATTGTATTTACAAATTGTACAAAAATATTATATATTATATCTAAAACTTTTCTTTTCTATTATTTTAGATGAAAGAAACTATAAAATACTACAAATTTATATTATTACTTAATCGCACGCGTGGCGCACGTGTTTGTTGTCTAGTGCTTTAAATATTATGAATGAAACGAAATGTGCACTGGGATAGAATAAACAGTCATAGAAGAGAGCAAAACTTTCCGCAATCGCGATTCGTCTTGCTTTTTCGCGTTGGGATTCAAACCTGCGACAATTTACCTACCTATATATAATTGTTATTTAAAATTAACTTCAAAATTCAAGATAGGTAAACTTTGCATTTTAGAGTCGTTAATTACAATAATATTGCTGTAACGGAATCCTCAAAACGGTTCTTTAACATGAAGAAGATATCTCAATTATTGACCCAAATTCATTTGAATCAATTTAATATTAAACTATTGGCCTTACCAAAAGTTCCTCATAAAGGTATGAAATATCCGGGTAGGTGACGAAATCGACCATTATTGCTTCTGAATTCCAAAAAGATCTTCCTAAGTTCTGGACAAACTTTCACTTTTTCCAATAAAACTACCTTCCCTTACACAAACCCACTTTCCAACAATGATCACTATTTTTCACAAAAACTATAAGAAAAGGACCTAATAAATTTCGATGTAAACCAAATAATCCAAAGTCCGTGATCGATCGTCGGTTAAACTTTAGATGATCTGTAACTCTGAAAGTGAGGAAATTCTCGATGTTGCACTACAGAGTTATCAGACCGGCTTTCACTGCGCAGGGTTGAATCACTTTCTTGCTTACACAGCACACAATAACACCTGCACACGAGCCGGAGTAGAATTTTCTTTTGACACTGATACCACAATTGATCCACTATCTGGATAGTTATTTCAGCAATCGCGAGTAATTATTTACCGGAAACGTGTGTCGTGGAACCCGATGTTGGAATCAAAAATAGACAAAAACCGCCTCAACCAGCGACGAAAACGTCCATCGAGTACTCTCTCATAATTCACGAAGGACCAGAAGAAATAGGAGAAAAAATGTAATCAGCGGGGTCGACTTTCCGTTAACTTGGAGCGGAACGATCTGGTGAAATTCCGGACTGATCCTGCGGACTGGGAAGGGAGTCCACGAGGCGCGCACGAGGATGGCGTGAGGAGACTCGCGAAATAGGAAGAGAAAGAGGGAAGTGAATTGTGTGTGAGAGGAAGCGAGTGAGATAACCTGAGTGGGAGTATGAGAGTGGAAGAAAGGGAGAGTGAGAACGAAACTCGCGCTTGCGAACGAAAGCACGAGGGAGCGTAAGTTCGGTCACTGAGGCGTCGCCAGTCGACTCGTTTCCATCGTACTGAGCTCCAGGGCCGTATTTCTGTAACCCTCTGAACACACATCCCAAAATTACGAAACTATACAAGTTCTTATCAAAATTATAAAGCTTCAGAGCTTTTACGTCACGCCAAGTGTTCAACACATAAGGTTATTAATTGTCTGTTGGAACTTTCTATTAAATGTATTGGAAGTTAATTTCCGAGACGTAAGGTAGAGTTCCAATACATGATATTGTAGTTTTCAAATGCTGGTTATTGTAATATTGCGGAAGAAAGTTTGAAAAAAAAATCGAAAATCGCAGGCGTGACAATCTGAACAGGTCTAAAGCTCTGATTCGAGTGCGTTACGCACTAGACGAGTAAGGCATAATTCTCACTTTGCTAGAATAGTGGGTCACTCATCTGCTAGACGGGCTAAAGTAAATTGAAACTGCAATACATTAATGGTAAACCGCGCGTATTCGTCAAAATTGCAACACATGTATTGCTATTTCACCTTCTAATACCGGTATCGCAATTTTTGATTACACTCATATATTCTCTAATTTAATAAACTAATCTGAAAAATCCATAGTTAGAACCATAGTTAAAATCCTTTGAACAAAACACGTGGTTTATAAAAGGTCCCTTATTAAACATAGGAAAGCAGGTACCTAATGTGGTGCACCAAAATCTATCACTCACTTTTAAAGAATAATATTAGCGATTTTGACGTAGCAAAATATAGAGCTTGTAGTTCGATATCTCAGTTTTACTCTACATATAGTCAACATTATATAAGAATTAATTGAAAACAATCATTTTAGGGTTTCCTAAATACGGCACCTGCGGCAAGTTACCTATCATGTTCCCTAATGTGGCGCAATTCTTATCTGTCTAGCAATAGCAAACTAAAAAGAACTTTTTAATGGTATACCGACCAGTAAAATAAGACGTTAGGAAAAAGTTCTAAATATTTTAATTAATAGCATGTATGTTTAAAATAATTTCATAAGGCTACATAACTAACCTAACAGCCCGCGAAGAAAGATTACGAACATGATTACAAATTAAAAATAATATTACACTATCAGGGAAATCTTTGGCTAAGAATGTTTTGATAGTGGAAAAAAATGTATTTTTATTCAAGTATATATTTGTATAATTGTAAAGAAAATTAAGTATCGTGTACAACATTAGGTGCTCGTGTACAGTTAGAGTTAGCCACATTAGGAGCCGCACCCCCGATAATATTGAAAATTCATCTTTGCTTTACACAAATCTCTTAATTTTTCCGAATTTTGTATTCCTAATACTTATGAAAACTTATCTTTAGAATAAACCCATTTTTCTACCATTTTATCAAAACTAGTTGTAATGCTTTACTGACATTTATTCTTTGCGAAGTAATGGAAATTTTTTAAAAAATTATTCTCAATCAATTTTTTTATTCTTTTGCGGCTGTAAACGAAGATGAAATAATCAAAGACCTATGATAAGACATCCGAATATTGGGAAAACATCGTAATATCACAAAATCAAGAGCAAGTCCACGTCCAATTGAAAAAAGAACGATAAGCTACATTTTCCCCCAGGGTATCTTATCTTATATCTGGCATAAAATTTTACTGCCTTCAACGTTATTAAGGACCCGAAAAATCGTCCAGAAATTTCGATTGTAAAACTGAGAAGAAAAGAAGAGGCCATTTTGTCTAGTTTTTCTATACCTAATCTAAAGAGTACAAAGATTTTCGTGTACGGCCGTTTTTTCTGGGGAAAATTCTATATTTGTGTTTAATGATCGAAATAAAAGAAAATTTGCCTCGGACATCACGATACGTGGAGTGTTCTGCTATTCATCTAAAAGGGGAATAGGCAAAACAGTGTTCTACATTACTTGTTGGTTTCATAACTAAGGAGTCAGCGAACAAAATATGCTAAATCCATCCGAGATGACTCCTCAATAATTAGAAAAATACTGTATCTCAAAAATATCCGAGATAAAATAAAAATTGAATAGGATCATAAGGAGGAAACGATTTAACTGTTTATCCAATATTATCGATTTATTGAACCTATTAGCTTGGTTTAATGCAGTTTTTATAGCATATTATACAAATATGTACAAAATACACGAATTTTAATTTATATATTTTGAAAGTCACAACCTTTTTAAAGCGAGATTTTAATAGGAGAGAATTTTGTTGTGAACTAAGGGTCAATTATTATATTCGCCGAGGTCTCAAAATCCTAAAACCATGCGTAAATCATTTCTTTTAAAAAATGAGTTTATCATGTTTCGTTCGCTTAATCCTTAACTTATCATGCATTTTAGGTTATATTAATATATATTAAATAAAAAATATATATCTATATATACCTAT
>CAKNWU010239799.1:0-25978 GCA_932072015.1 Andricus quercustozae | reverse complement strand
ATTCCAAAAGATTTCACATAAATTTTAAAATATCATATAGATTTTGCATGCACTAAAAGGCTTTCTGGAATTTATCAATATTTCCAAATATTTAAAGATTTCACAAAAATTTCAAATATTGTAATATTTTCAAATTATTAAAAAAAAATTGAAAAAGATTTCACAAGTAGGGGAGACCGGGGCTAGTTGGGACACGGGGCTAGTTGGGAAAAAGCGAATTTTAATACAAATATTGAACATATAGCGCCATATGTTGTACAGTGTTCGAAGCTCCCGATACGTAATATACCACTATATTTTGATGTCAAAATATTTTGCATTTCACATAAAATCGTTAAATCGTCCTCGAATATATTTTTTATTTTCAACACGAATACGAACATGAATAAATCACATCAACAGCTGCGGTAATTCGTTGGAGAATTTTTTCTAACCTTAAAGGACAATGTAAAAAATCGGTCGATTTTCGCTCCGTTTCGGAACGTTTTCTAGCTACTTAAAATTGCTCTAATAGGCGTGTATTTGATGAGAATGCATGTTTAAAACCAGCGTACTTCGGGGAAATTACTCGAGTTTGCCATACATGCGTAAAATCATATAAACCTTGTTTAACAGCTGAAGGTGGATTCAAAGACGATACTGGATGTATCTCTGTATACGGACAATTTCCCCGCAGTACTCTGATTTTATATGTAAATTTCCATCAAATACTAGTCTACTGGGGTCATTCATTATAGCCGGAAAATGTTCCAGAGGGGGGCGAAAATCGATCGATTTCCAAGAATCCACCTTCAGCGGTCAAACAAGGTTTATATGATTTTACGCATGTATTGCAAACTGGAGCAATTTCCCCGGAGTACACTGGTTTTAAACATGTTTTCTCATCAAATACGCGCCTATTATAACAATTTTTAATAGCTAGAAAACTTTCCTGTGCGGGGCGGAAATCGACCGATTTCCAAGAATCCACCTTCAGCGGTTAAACCAGGTTTATATGATTTTACGGATGTATGGCAAACTGGAGCAATTTCCCCAGAGTACACCGGTTTTAAACATGTATTCCCATCAAATACACGCCTATTAAAGAAATTTTTAATAGCTAGAAATAGTTCCGGAGCGGGCGGAAATCGACCGATTTTTAACATTTTCTTTTTGGAATTTTTTGCAAATGTTGTTCACCAAAAATACGGTCAGGTTAGGTTGGGAGAGATTATCGTAGGGCAAGGTAGGACGATTAAACGATTTACCGTATTTAGAGTAGTGATACGCATGTCTTGTGGGTTTATGTTATTCCTTAAACTTTTGCTTGAACTTGGAATTTTTCCTGTCTACACCGATAATCTAGAAATATGAAACCTGAAAATGATATAAAGTGACTCGATAAGCTTTCTTAGTACTTGAACACAACTGAAAAATTTTAAAAATAAGTCAAACGTATACATATCTTCCTACATTTCTGTTTCATAGATTGAGTTTTTGTAGTTGGCAAAATAACTGATTGATAAGAGCAAATCAAAATACTAATAGAGTGAAGTTAAATCTTCGGAAAAATCGTAACATAGTCATACTTAATATTAAATTAATCAGTAATAGACAAACAAGTATAATATGTAATCAAATTTCGACGTCAACTTTTCACTGCGAAACGCTAGTTAGCATTAGCGCTTCAGAGTGGCAAAAGAACGCTCCCGTGAGCTGTCCGTTCTGCTACCGCACGTATGTCGCATTCCTCCGAAAAACCGAGGCGAGGGACGGAAAGGACGCCACGAGACGAGGAAAAATGAGGCAAGGCAAAACGAGACGATTAATACCGAGACAACAGGTACGTCGTCAAAACATAATTTTTGACGTATTCATACATGTATTATATAAAATATAATAAAAATAATAGATATATTATATTAGTATATTCACCAATAGAATTAAAGATGACCGCCAGAGTGAAAACGAAAGTGTAGACCATCCTCATTTTCGCAATGTAGAGGAAAAACTGATTAATGTTTCAGTTAATAAGTGGGTCAACACATGTAACTATGGAATATTCTATTACATCATCAGAGTACAAATATTTACGTAAGTAGTCGTTATCTCACATATATGTGAGATGACGACGTCATTAGTTTCACGATTGTCCTTCGAAGATATAATTATCAAATTTTCCTATCAAATGAAAGGCATTGATTTTAATTGGTTATAAACTATGTATGTGACAAAAAAATTCTTAAACAGGAAAGTTCTTTGAATCATTTAAAACTGAAGAGAAACGTCAATGTCAAATAAAAGGCAAACAATAACATGCTAAAATACGTGTTGTTTATTATGTACTCTCCAAATAAAATAAAATATTCTAACCTACTTGAGCACATAAGATATGAAAAGATGCGTAAATTAGTTTACTTTGAAAATAAAACCACTATAGACTTCATTTTAGTTAAAATTCTATTGAACATAAAAAATTTATTTTTTAAAAGAAAACTGCGCTCAGTATCTGAACATATTAAAACATGAAATCTTTGAGACAAAATTATGAATAAATAGTTGTTTCATTAAGGAGCGCAATTCAATTGCACAATTAAACGTTTTGGGTTCATGGGCGTAACAACAATTTTTTTTCATGAAATCCTCACAGAAAAAAGTCGCATGGATTGAGATCTGGTGAGTGGGGAGGCCATTCTATACAACCAGTTGCAAATTTGGGGTACCTTAGTCCAATAACATGATGTCCGTATCATCTGAAAATGTATTAAAAAAATTTGTGTATATGATGCGAGGATGCTGCATCTTACATAAAATAGAGATTCTTTACTAAGCCCTTTTCTTTCCCATGAGGGAAGAAGTTTTGTTTGAGAAGTTGCTGATAACTTTGGCCATAGAATAGAAAAATTCATTTTTATCAAAAGCGGTAGATCATAATACAAGACTATGCAGAATAAAAATAATTCGCGTAACTGAAACGAGTATGTTTCATTCACAGGTTTTTTTCACTTCCTCAAACTTAAGGAGATATGCGAAGAAAATTGTTATAAAGAAGCATTAGTCGTGTATTCCTCTTACTGTGAGGTCTCTAATACATTTAAATTATTGTAATGTTCCTAAAAGAAAATTACACAAATCAATTATTCAAAAAATAGTAATTTTTAATGTTTATATGAATAGCTCCCCGAAAAATATGATCTACGGTTACCGAGAAAAATTGATTTTTTTATAAAAACAGGGAAATTTTCAATGAGCGACCTCTAAATATTTTTCGGAATTATTATCAGTTTAATTTTCAGATTATTATTCTATTCTATTATTCGGACAAACTTCGTACATTTTCGCACATTGTTACATGTTATGGCAGTTTTAAGTTTCTAGAAGAATATACAAAAAAAAAACCACAAGAATCTACAGGAATTTACAGGTTTTTCAAAAAAAGGTTCTTCTTTCGACATGGGCTGACAAATATTTAGAACACTACAATAAAATAATTTTGTAATTAAGATTTGTGAATGATTATACCTATTCTCACGCTTCGCGCTCGATAATACATTTATCTCGTACTACGCGGTTGATCTTTGTGCTTTCCCCACATTTTTGCACATAACTTTTAAAATTAAACGTCAGAGCATCGACAAATGTAATTGTGTAATTGTGAATTCTCTTTTGTTGAAGCTCCGTCGGCTATAACGAAAATATTCTCATCTCTTTTCTCGTGCATCGCTCCGTCGGCTATAACGAAAATATTCTCATCTCTTTTCTCGTGCATCGCACTCGATTTTTTCCAAAATTCGAACTCATCTACATTACGTTTAACACTATTAACCTGATTTTGGTTTAATTCTGTCAGTTTTACATAAAAAGAAGAACTAATTTACTTAAGGTTCTATCGACCTTGAGCAATACATTCTCATCAAGACACTCGCGCTTCGTGCTCGATATTTGTTTCAAAAATTATGTAATTAAGAGTTTATATGTTCCCATCTGGCAATTCTCGACATCAAAATTTTTCAAAAAGCGCTCACTTTTTGAATTTTTATCCCAAATAGCTGGCTAACGAACTTGACCTTTAGGTTAGGAGACTAAAAAGTATACCACAGGTTAATTTAATCGGTCAACTTATATACTATGGTTTATAACAAATTTGTAGATCGTTTTTGGTTAAACAAATTTTGTCTTTTTATTGTTTTTTGTCTTTTATGTCGTTCTTCGACAAATTAATTTTTTAAATTTATATCTTATTTTTTACGATTAATAGAAAAGCTACTCTTCATATCTTAAAATGATCAGTAACAAATTTTTAGATCCTTTTTGGCTGAAAAACTTGTCTATCCATTTTTTTCTTACCTTCTGTCGTTTAAAAAAAAATTATTTTTAATGTTATTTTTCACGATTAAATGAAAAGTTACGCGTCTAATCAAAAAATTATATGTGACGAGTTTGTAGTTCTTTTTTAAGTGAGTAAATTTGGTCTATTCCTTTGTTTCAAAGCTTCTGTGGCTTGCCTAAAAACGTAATTTTTATATTCATATCTGAAAGAGAGGGTACTGGTTTTATGTGAAAATTGTATTTTGCGGTCTTCATAAAATTTTGAAGTTTCCAGACTCACTGATTGAGAAAGAAAGAATGAATTTATTAGCCAGCCATGTTTGATCAACATTTCTGGTTTTGTAGCAAATGTCTATCAGATACGAAAAATATGTTAAAGAGTAAAAATATTTCCCTTCAGAAAAGTCTAAAAATTTACTTCACACCATTTTTTTTATAAGACGCATATTTTTTGTCTTAATCGTGACAACATTTTATTACTAATGAAAAATTCTATTTTAAGCAAAATTATATGAGATAAGGAAAAAATGTTACAAAGTAAAATTGTTCGCCCCAACAAGTTCTACAAATTTACTTCAGATTATTTTTTGATAAAATAAATATTTTTTGTTTTAATCCCAAAACAAAAATGTTAAGTAACTATCTTCTTAATCTCGAAAAGGTCTTCGAATTAGCGTCTAATTTACACATTCTAACCACTCTTTCCGCGGTCTGCCTCTTGATATGCTACCATTTACTTTACCTTGAAACACCTGCTAGGTTAGTCGTTTGTCTTTCATTTTCTTAACATGCCCAAACTATGTTAAAGGATTTCTTTTACATATGTCAAATGATGTCTTTTCTACACCACATTCTTTGAGACTTATCTCATTACTCATGTTGCACATCAGTGTTTTGGCCTTTTAGCTTTACTTGATATATTTTTACTTTTGATGATGGGCCCTGCTCTACCTATGACGTTCTTACCCTCATTTATACGCCTGTCTAACCCCCCATCTATGTATTCGTCATCGTTTTCTCCCCTTTTCCTTCAAACACCACAATTTTTGGTTTATTCAGAATTATTTTGAGACTTATGTTCTTCATGCTGGTATTCAGTTTGTTTTATAATTCTTTGTACGTCTTTAATTTGCTCTCTCATAACAACCTTATCAGCTGCGAAAATTAACCCACGTATCCTCACTGTCTCGAGAACCACACCTTCTTTGTCTAAGCCGGCCATTTTTAGTCACTTATCCATGGATATAATAAATAGCCATCAGGACATGACGCATCTTTGTCCAACACCTTGCATAATATCGAACCAGTCATTCAGTTTCTCATTATATCTTGCACTCGCTTTGCTACCTGCATATGTTGTTTGTATTGCTTGTAGGAGCCATCCATTGACTTCGTACTCTTTCAGGACTTCCCAAAGTTTACTTCTATTGACTCTGTCAAATGCTTCTTCCAGCTCATCAAATGTACAGAAAACTTTTTTCCTTACTCTGCAATTTTTTTCTGCGATCTGTCTTAAGCTGAATATTTGATCCGTATATGATATTCCTGGCATCAATCTACTTTGGACCTCCCATATCTTTCCTTTTGTTATTTTCAATACCCTACGAATAAGCGTTTTTTAATATATTCTACTTACGGTACGTAATAAGCTGATACTTCTGTAATTATTGCAGTTGCTTTTATATCCCGTTCCTTTCTATATCAGTACAATGATACTGTCTAGACGAGCAGCCTTACCAATTTTCAAGTTCTTTATTATATCCCTAACCTCAAAGTCACAGACTCTCTCGATTGAGTTTTCTAACGTATCGTCTTCTGTATCGCAGTTGTGGTGCCCTATAACTTCATCCCCCAATAATTCCTTAAAAGAGTCTTTCAGAGCATCTCGTATCCCGTCTGTATCATGTAGCATTTCACACTTGCTATTTTTCATGTTGACAAACTCTGTACTCTTAACTACCTTGATAATGATCGTCATCCATTTATGAAACAGTTTCGTCTTCACCTTCAATTTAACATATAGTCCATACCACAAGAAGGTGGTGCTTATATCTGCAAATTAAATTATTGTAATTAAAAAGAGACTCTACAGGAAAAAAGTTCTTTTCATATCTGATGCACAACCACCTAGTAAATTGTCCAATCTCCAGTATTATGGATTATTGCTTGACATCGTTTGGGCATGCTTTTAACCAATCTTTCTGCATACATTGGAGAAAATGACCGCCAGATTTCTCGAAGACGTCGTGATGACTGTTTGAAAGTGAATGCACGTTTTCCCTCAAGTTTCCTCTTCACAAGACTCAAAACATTCTCAATTGGATTTGCATCGTCGATTGTTGGCGCGCACTGTTAAGCATTCCATAAAAATGTATGCTTGGGGATGCTTTATAAGAAACATACAAGTTCGACTAATCAGCACTTAAAATTGAAAAATTTCTAATGTAGGAATTCTTAGTTCTAAAATGTTTTTTTTTTAAATTGCATGCTACAATATTTTTAAACAGTTTTGTTGCAAATGGTCTTAATTCAGTTATTAAGGAATGAATAATTTTATATTATAATAGGAGTCTCAAATTTAAATAAAACATTAATATTTAAATAATTTCAAGTTTAAAGTGTCGAAAATTGATGTTCATAAGTTTTCTGAACTTTCAAGTTACGAAATTATTCTATTTTATTTTAAAATTATTAAATTTACATGAATTCAAAGTACAAATCAAAATCTGCCTCAGGCAAAGTCTCTTTTCTAATTTTTTAAAAGTTTAATATAGTATAATAAAGCCATGGACTGTTTTTAAATTGGATGCGATTTTTGTGAATTATGATTATTTGTACGCTTTCATAAAGGTGATCAGGGAAGAATTTTTTCAATTTGAAAGCCTTTAAACATATTTAAAGTTTTTCCTTCCATGTGAGACAAAAGTCAACATTTTCATTTAGTTTTAATTAGGAACGCAACGTTTTATTAGCTGATCGATTCTTTGCTATTTGCAACATTTTTATGGATTTTCTTATTATTTAGAAAGTCGTAAAGTTCTTCCTAAATATTCGTTTTACAAATTAAAATTTAATTTAATTTAATTAAAATTTTCTCAATTATATTAAATAAAAACATGGCCAATAAAATGTAAAGAATGATTCACGGAATGAAATTATCTGCTGATAATTAAAACTCGTTGAAAATTAAACAAATATGATCGGCGAATGTAGACACGAGGCGTGAATAAAGAAAGGTAAAATAGATTGAGAGCATGAATAATTATATAATTTTGAGAAAAAATAACTTGAAGAAAAACCTTGTTGGAGGTGACGTAGTTTATCTACGTGTATCACAATCAACTTCTAATTGCTTTCATACAGCTGAACTTCTTGCACAATTGCATCCTTTTGTCAAACATATATATTTATCACTAGCAACATTCTTTTATAAAGTTTGAACTTATATATTTCCATATTCAAAAGATTGGGAAACATCATTAAACGAGTTTATTAAATCTCCTGCAAGCACCAATTCTGGTTCTGTGATAATGGAAGTATTGATTCCGTTATTCAGATTCCTTGCACTCATGTTTTTGAAGGTGAAAAAGATGAAGAACTTTTGAAAGAATTGAAAAAAAGACCCCTAAGGAGAATTTGATGGTGACAAATTCACTCTCAACGTGAAAAGCTTCCGTGAGGCTTTCGAATAACATTAAAAATCATTGCAGGAGTTCGACAACTTACATAAACTAGATTGACTGACAGTCCATGCAACCTTAGGCTGCAGCAAGGTGGTAGCAACGTGGCGACAGAGCAGCGTGCATTTTACGGCGTTCCCGAAGAAATTAATTCTCCTCAGATAATGGACGCTGTACCAAAATTGACCTCAGTTGTTTTAAAACTGAACCTTGATGTACCCCATATACACCCACCAAACGCCTTGATCAACAAGATCTCTAGGAAAGCTGACCTTAGAAGGGGCAAGTCCTATTCACCCATAACGGTCGATACAAGACGTATTATATCGTGTTTGATAAACTCGAATAGAAGCACGTGAATGCTTGTCTAAGGAAGCTTCGTCTCGTTCTAGAAAAAGATGAACAGAACACATGCCGTGTGGCCAATTCAGGAGACTTGCTAGGTTTAAGACAAAAGGCAAAGTATAGGCGCGTCCGAGTACGATTCACATGGCTCGGTCTGCGGGACCAAATAAACAACTACATACGAAATTTTCGTAGATATCTCAAGAATATGCTCATGAGAGCCTGTACACAAACCTACAGTGTCACTTGACACTATAGGAAAACTCCTTACAACCCCCAATGGAAACCGGCATATACTAAGTATGCAGGAAAACTTCAGTTAGTATTGCATAGCGGTACCCATTTCAGATGCTAAAACTACGTCTATCGCACATGCCGCTGGCACTCACCTATTCTCTCCGTATGGTTCTCCGAAGTGTATCCTGAGTGATCGAGGAGGAGCTTTTGTGACTAAAGTGAGCGGAAAATGCAAAAACTTTTCAACGTAAAACAATGGACGACATCCGGGTATCGTCGTCAAACAAATGGATCCTTGGAGGGAAGCCATATAGTTTAAACAGATTATATAAAACATCACGTTAATTATTATGACGACTGTGAGAGACTGCTCCCATTTACCATGTATGCGTACAAGACGTTGGTTCATGAAGTAACGGAGTTTAGTCCCTACGAATTAGTTTTTGGACGATTTGCACGGGCGCCCACCTTGTTTCCGTCTGAAGACCACCTGGAAACCTATGTCACCTATTCCCATGATGCAAAGGAGATACCAAAGAGGAAGAATAATCAAACCGTTAGGCCGCTAAACGCGAAAGTGAATGATCGATGCTCGAAGTCATGGTCCACGCAAGGTCGTAGAACAAACCGATAATCATGATGTAATTCTCGAAAGTGAAGATTGCTCGCGATTTATGAAACATGCCGACAAACTTGAGGTAGTTAAGACTTAAGCCGATTACGATACGATCGGTATTAATATCATAATAATATTTCATATTATAATGTTGTTATAACACATATTATTACTTGTCGGTTCTTTTTTATGTCCTGCGCTTGCAAGACGTGAGAACGAGAGATAAGGAAAGAGAGAACACAGCACCAAGAATCATTGCAAGAAGAGTACTCAGGCAGACACCGTTTGACGCTTGTACTCATTTACTACTTCACATAAGGATTCGCTCGCGGTGCGAGTGCATTTTATTAAATCCCAACGTCATTCCTTAGCAAACAAACGATCCATTTTGATAGCTGATCTGATCTATAATTGAAGGGTCGGGGAACAAAAGGGCCTAACCCCGTTTTTCCATATTTTTCCGGACGCCAGAAAAACGTTTGTATTTTGCGAGATTATCGAAAAAAATATATTAGATATGTATAATCGATAATCTCCACTCTTAACATTGTTCTTTAAAATTTCATGCGAATCCGTCAAATAGTTTTCGATTTATGAGGCATCAAAGTTAAGCAAGGGGGTACAGGTGAACAAAAGGGCCTAACCCCGAGCAGCAAGCATTCACTCGGCTTAGTTCCGCCTGGTCTGCGGTGCAATTCTATAAATAAATACTAGAAAATCCAATAATAATTTTTTAATGAATACATTTGTTATGTTGTGAACAATTAATTATTTATTGTCTAGTATATTCTTCTGAGCCTGATCTATTATATTGAGTTATACTTTATTTTCGTTATATTATTATTGACTTTTATATCTTTTATTGTTATTGCTGTTGAAAATGATAATGCTTTTTGTGATTAAGGTTTAGATATTAGGTAAAAAATGAATTTGCGCTATTTTTATATTTATAACAATAATCTAATTGCACTATATCTTTGTAATATTCAACTTGGAAATATCTTCATCTACAACATATTTTTGTAATATTGAAGATGCACGACGGAAAGTTCTTTCGATGTGACTTGCATCAAAGGAATCTTGTCAAAATCCGCAATGGCTCTTCCTGTAAAAGTAACAAAAAATGCACACGATTTTTATACGCTGGTAGAAAAATATTTTTTAAAACATTGACGGGAATGAAAAGAACAGGCACCCTTTCAATTTTTTCGAGTAAAACATTCACTTAATATGAGTGAAAATCCTGCAAATATAGCTTCACTTAAAATTTCACTCTAAATGAGTGAAAATCCACTCATTTCAGAGTAATATTTCACTCTTAAACATGAGTGGATCCCACTTCTTTTAAGCGTGAAATATCAATCTAAAACAAGTGGAAGTTAAGTCATTTAGAGAAAAATTTCCACTTGAGCTGGTTTTGCAAGATTTGTACTCATTTTTATGTGAAAATCCACTTGCAGAAATTTAGAAAGCACTTTTTTACAGCTTGGGAAAAACGCTGTTGGAAATTTCGAAAAATATATAAATTTTGAAAACATTATGTTTCAAAGATTCAAAATGACCGTGAGACTTTACTCAACAAAAGCGCGTTTGAAATTTTCCGAAATTTTATCACTAAAGAAAATTGGAAACAAAAAGACAAAAAATGTTTACTTACTTCGATCTCCTTATCGATCAACACGTGCAACATATGATGCAAAATCGATAATATCGACTGCGATTAGTACCTCCAAAGCTTTTGACACAACCTAGTCACGCTATATGGCACAACATACCTATAACGTGGCAATAAACCTAGACAAACCGACTGAAAAAATCGTTTCTCCATAAGGTGCAATGTGGGGCTAGAGCCTTTTGTTCGCTCGGCACCCCTTGGGTTAGAACTTTGACTGACTTTGATGAATTTAAAAAAATGACAAATATTTAAAAAGTCAAAAAATCTGTAAAAGTCAATTTCGAAAAATGTATGGGATAGGCCCTTTTGTTCCCCGACCCTTCCATTATTAACTCTTAATAATAATATTTAAATTACTGTTTTCTAATTAACAATTTCTTAGTATAACGAAATATTTTTAAAATTAGTAACTGAATATAATGGACAGTTATAAGCTACTGAAATCAGTAAACTAAATCTAAAACAATTAATAATCAATAGTCAATCAAATTCAAATTATAAGTTGAAAATATTAAATCAAAGATGTCTTTTAGTCACGTTATGACAGTGAGCATTTTTCAGAAGTCAGCGATTCCCAATACAACTTCCTTCCATGACTTCTTTCCAAATTGTCCCTTGACAGCGAACATCCAATGAAAATAAGCAATGCTTGCAAAAATTCCCTACCACATCTATGCACTCGTATCTTCGATTCGGTCACACTCAACTTTCTCATTGCAGTTCTTTACTGCTTCTTGTACCGACTAGCAGTACTAAGAACACAGAAAAAACTCGGTTTCTCTTGCTCGTCTGCACTCGACGCGTAACGAAGCTCGGCTCCGACGCGAGGGTGATCCGGAACAGATAGGTGAATGACACTTTTGGAGGTATCTTTAGACATCAAATAGAACCATTCCGAAGCATAAGACTTTAGGTCCAGAAGGTAGGATATTTTTTGGGAATTTTTTTCGATTTTTTATTATCTTGGGGGTTGAAAACGAGGGTGACTTGGAACAGATAGGTGAATAAGACTTTTTTGGCTACCTTTAGACATTAAATAAAACCATTTTAATGCATAAAATTATAGGTCCAGAAGTTAGGGCATATTTTCGAATTTGTTTCGTTTTTTTATTATCTTGGGAGTTTAAAACGACGGTGAGCCAGAAGAGATAGGTGAATAAAACTTTTTAATGTATCTTCAGACATAAAATAGAACCATTCCATAGCATACAATTTTAGGTCCGGAAATAAGGGCAATTTTGGGGAACTTTTGTCGATTTTTTGTTATCATGGAGGTTGAAAACGAGGGAGTTCGGAAGATATAGGGAAATTAAACTTTTTGGGGTTATCTTTGGACATCAAATAGAAACATTCCAAAGCATAAAATTTTAGGTCCACAAGTTAAACATTATTTTGAATTTTTTTCGATTTTTTATTATCTTTGGGGGTCGAAAACGAGGGTGTTCCGGAAGATATAGGAGAATTAAACTTCTTTTTATATATTTGGACATCAGGTGGAACCATTCGAAAGCATAAAATGTTAGGTCGGAAAGTTGGATCATTTTTTATGATTTTTTTATATTTAGAGGTTCAAATGGGGTGTGTTCCAGAAGAGATAGGGGTACGGTACATTCTGAATTTAATTTTGGCACCAAATAATCTTATAATCAACGTTAAAATTTTAGGTCTGGAAGTTATGTCATTTTTGATAATTTTCTCGATTCTTAGGGGTTGAATTGGGATGTGTTCCGGAAGTGCTACGGGAATGAATTTTTTGTTGGGTATCTTCGAGCATTAAACAGATCCATTTAAAACTTTTAAATTGTAGTTCACGCGCAAACAAATTTGTTTGTAAATTCGTTTTGAGTCAGTATTTAATTTCATTGTGGAATTTATTTCCGTCTATTAGAATCGCGTGCGATAAATAGTAAATAACTAAATTCATATTAGTGTCTTAGGTCACCTACCAATAAATTCTCCTATTATTTGGAGGCTGGTAATTCTTCAATAGCCAAATTTAAAGGCTATTAGTAAGGCCTCACTCGGCCTATATAATTGTCTTACGCGGCATAATAAGAATTCGTTCATTAGAATGAAGCAATTGCCTAATTTCAGTCTCAGGAAAAGTTGAATACCTAATTCTGAGCTGGATGCGGAACCTTTTTACGTTTTGTCAGCCATCACATGTGTGAGGTAAAATAGATGGCGTGTGTTTTTATGTCTACAATTAAATGTGCTAGAGTGGGCTCACAGCTAAGTCAGCAGTAGAGAGAGTTAACCGCATCCCATGCACAATTTCTGCCCTCCCCGAAGAGCAACACATAGGAAAGAGCATCGTGCCAGCAAAAATGTACGTGAACGACACGAACGTGCTATTGAACGTAATTTAGCAGCGTCTACTAAAGGGTCACAGCTAAAAACTGAGTCGACTCTAAGTGAACCTGGCTTCGAAATAAAATTAACGGAATAGTCGAGAAACAAAACTCTGTTTCAGTATCAGGATTCTGGACGAAATATATTTCGTTGAAGCTGCAGTCACGAATAAAAACGGGAAGTCTCATGTATTGGTAATCAACAGTACTGAAGAGGTAGTGGAGCCAGCCCTTCTCTCTCAAGAAATTGTCCCCTTTGAGTGCTATAAGATTCAAGGGGAAGAATATTCGGATTCAGAGACAACGGAATCAGATGAGGATGTAGTGAAGAAAAAGCAAACCCGTGCTCAATACGTGTGTAACGGTTTATACCTCTCCCATTTTAATAATGAAGAAAAAGAAAACGTTGCTCAATGGACAAACGAATTTCCGGTTATATTCCATTTCAATGGCGAAAAACAAACTGCAACCCACTAGGTTCAACACCGAATACACATGACTAAGAATATAGTCATACAGGGGGGAAAATATCGTCAGGTTCATGAATCGGCCGAAAATGTACGACAAACAGACCAAAAACCACTCAAGATAGCTAGGAAAGGCACAGTACTACCCTGTCTTTGATTCGGCAAGCGTGTATCACCAAGTCGAAACGCTTTCCGAAGATCTTGACGACGTAGTGCTGTTCTCAGAAACGTTCGAGAAACACCACACGATGGCGAAGTGCCTTTTCACACGCTTACGGTAAGCAAACCTAAAGTTGCAGCCAAATAAATGTGACATCTTTCGCAAACAAATGGAACATCTAGGTCACATAATTGGAAGAAATGGAGATAATCCTTACACATCCAGGATAAGATCGATACAAAATTTTCTCACTTGCTGCGAGGTAAGATCAATCTGTTAATTCTTCGAACCATCTGGTTATTATAGGCAATTCATTCAGGACTAAGCCAAGTTATCCAAGCCCTTGAATGATCTTATCGAAAAAAAATGTGCTGTGGAAGCCATCCTATCACAAGAAAAGGACGGGATGTACATTCTTGTCGCCCTCCCTTTACGGCAGTAAATTCATGTTAGCATGTGATCATTAACCGGTTTGTTGGATACTCTATGTTGGCGACACGGATACCAGACTTCATGAGTGAGAAACTAAATTGAAAAACTACTATTTTATCTTTTTATGAAAGATAGGAAAATTGAACGGCTGGGTCGAGGCCCTGTTTCAATCTGACGAGTGGTACACATACGTTCCTTAATACTTAAGGGAAAAACTAAAGAATCCAGTCAAAGAAAACCAACCCCTACCGCGCGGAAGGTTTCACAACCAACACCAAGAAACCGGACAAGAGTACTAAACCCCCTTCACTCCTCCAGTGAAGAGTGCTCTTTGTCGAAAACATCATTTGAAGAAGGGGTAATGAAGATTCTGATGCTCCCGTTTTTAGAAAGAGTAACAGCGTATTGTTGCAGTACGTAGGTGATTTAGTACGCGGTACTACAGTACCCGACGTACGTACTGTAGGACCGCGTTCACCCGCAAAACTCCATAGATACCTCCCTTATACGATTCATATCAGCATGTATGGATCGACGAGACAAGCGCTCCTGATTCGAAAGGCTACACCCGAGCTTACAGTGGCATTTGGTTTGGCAAATACCATCCCCTAAACGCCTCGCAAGCAGTTACAGGACGCTAAACAAACAAGGCGGTAGAAATAAAAACGGCCATGGAAGCTCCTCAGAGTGCCACAGGCGCATAGATCTAAAAGCTTATAATTGTTACAGATTCCAAGTTTCCTAACGACAGCGCAACCGCCTGTAGGCCGACATGGGAAGAGAACGGATGGAAAACTGCGACACAAAAGCTCGTCATCAAAGTCGACGAATTCTCAGAACTAAAGTCTGCTTTAGAACTCTTACTGGTGACATGAAATTATGTTTCTTGCCACCAAGGGATAGAAGGAAATGAAGCAGATGAAGGGGCGAATGAAAAAAAAAACAGAGGAAGATTTCGTACAAGAAACCAGCACCATCCATACAGAAATGTTAAGTTTTCATGATAAGGACTCTAAACCTCTGCAACAAGTCACAGTGGATATCAGCCGATCTCAGGCGGACAGCGAAGATAGCAATGTCGTGGAGATTCACGGAGTTAATTCGAAGAATTGGGAAATTTCATTAAACAAGTTTATTGAATCGCCCACAGAGCACCACCGTTCTGCGATAATAAAGGTATTGATTGCGTAATTCAGCTTCCTTACACTTATGTGTCTGAACGTGAAAATGATGAAGAACTTTTGCTACCAAGGTGACAGCATCGCAGCGACAAAGTACAGTGCATTTTACGGCCGTTTATGAAGAAATAAATTCTCCTCCGAGAAAGGACCCTGTATCAAAATTGACCTCAGCTGTTTTAAAATTGAACCTTGAAGTACCCTATATGAACCTACGCAAACCCCAGAACGATCAACGTAAAACGAGACATTTTGGTGAGCATGACTAGAAGGACTTGATTGCTTGTCTAAGGAAGCTTCGCCTGAATCTAGAAAAAGATGAACATAAAACATGGTACTATCCAGATAATTCTTTGTCATGGTAGAATTAAGGTTCTCCCGGAGGACTTGATGCAAGAAATAATAAAGAAATGTCACGAGAGTCGAGTAGGAGGACACAAGAGCGTGACAGAAACGTATAGGCGCGTCCGAGTACGATTGACATGGCTCGGCCTACGGGACCAAATGAACAACTACATACGAAATTTTCGTGAATTTCTGAAGATTATGCTCATGAGAACCCGTACACAAACCTACAGTGTCGCTTGACACTGTAGGAAAACTTCCTGCAACCCCGAATGGGAACTTCTTTAGCAGAGGGCTTATTATATGGGCCTGGACTTGATCACTCTGCGTAAGTAAAAAAAAAACGATATGCATGTGAGTAGTATTTAAAACTTTAAATGAGTTTTTCTCGAAACGACGTTTTCAAAGTCGGTGAGCAAGATTTCTGGAAAACCGTTCAACCGATCAATTCCAAACCTGGCGACCTTTTTTGTGATATCAAAAAGCAGTCCTTAATCGACGAAATTTTTTTTCATCGAAAACTTTTTTTTGTTTTAAAAACAAATGTTTGTTTTTTGATAAAACTCGATTTTTCAACAAATATTTTTGATTTTCCCATTTCGGATGATCAAGTTCTAAGCAGTGTTGCTCACCGCAATGCACCTTCAAAAAATCATACTACGGTGTATCAGTAGTAACTCATGAAATAATGTGTATTCTTAAATGAGAATCAGTGTAAATTAGGTTTATATGATACTCCTTCAAATATGTAAACTTGTACCAAAATTCAAATAAAAGTTCGAAGAAAAAACTACAATGATGTTTTAATTTCTCGATTCACGTTTGATTCAACTTCCGACTAAAAGGATTATTATGTTTCATTTTACAATTTTTTTATTTAATCAATAATACAAAGTCTGAATTGCATCGCAATTTGCTACAACTTCCAGAAAAAGGTGTGGGAAGATTGGGCAGTATCTGCCTACATGACAATCCTTTAATTTATCTGATGTCATATTCTTCACATCACCGCGTATCATATTTATTTTTATTCTAAATTGATTTCTATCTGTCTTATATATTTCACGAAAAATCCCAGGATACTTCAGTGCTGCAAAAATGTTACCATTAAATGCTGATAACACAATATATTCTTGGTTTGGCATGATACCAATTTACCATTTTCTACAAGCATTCGAATTTCTTTATCGAGGGAAAACAGTATCATCAAAACTCGAATTGCCGGTTCTGATTTGGCTCGGGAAGAAGCCGAATATATCCAAGTTGTCCAAGTGAATATTGTAGCACTTCATGAGAAGGAGTCCTGCCTCGAAGAGAACTGGACCTGGCATGAAGAGGAGTCTACTGAGGAGAAGTCCGGGTAGGTGAATTTTGTCTGGCACAAGAAGCAGAACCAGGATAGCGTCTGACATTGGGATTCCATTCGGGTTCTAGTGAATCGTGATTTGCAAAAGCTTTCATAAAACTGTTTGGTAAGATTGGGTGAGTTTTGCCTACTGGACAACATCTTATTTCATATGGAGTCAAATTATTAACTGCGCCGCTTGTCATATTTATTTTTAATCGCGAATTGTTTTCGTCTGTCCTATATATTCCATGAAGAGTACCACTATAATCCAATATTGCAAAAACGTCACCACTGGATGTTGATAATACAACATATTCTTGGTTAGGTCCAAGCACGTAGTTCGAATGATCTATTCGCATTTGAATTGTTTCATAGGCAGGAAAAACGTATCTGCGAAATTCAAGTAGCTGGTTCTGGTTTGTGCAAGGAATAAGGCGAACGAATCCAAGTTGTTCAATGGCACATCCAAGTACTTGAACAGAGAGAGGCCTTCTCGGTGAGGAGCTGGAACTGGCACGAAGAGGAGGCTTCTGAGGTGAAGTCCGTTCAGGTGAATGCTGTCTCTCAGAAGAAGAAGAGCCAGGGTTACGTTCGCGATTAGGATTCGATTTGGACTGTAGTGAATCGTAATTTGCAGAAGCTATATGAAAACTTTGGGGGAAGATTGGGTGCCGTTTGCCTACTGGACAATCTCGAATTTCTTCTGGGGTCAAAATATTAACTTCACCGCTTATCATATTCACTTTGATTCTTGATTTATTTTTATTTGTCGTAAATATTGCACGAAGAAACCCGGTATACTCTAATATTGCAAAAATGTCTCCATTGGATGCTGACAATACAATATGTTCTTGGTTTGGCACGGGAATATAGCTCGCTTCTGGTCGCAATCTAATTGGATAACCAGCAGGAAAAACGTATTTTCGAAATTCGAATCGTAGATTTTGATTCGTGCGGGGAATAAGCCGAATGTATCCAAGTTGTCCAAGTGCGTATCCAAGTACTTTAGATAAAGGCGGCCACCCAGGAGGCGACCTGCCTTCGGCATGAAGAGGAGGCTCCTGTGGAGAAGTCCGATCAGGTGAATGTTGTCTGTCAGAAGAAGAAGGACGATGGTTACGTTCGCTATTAGGTTTGGATTTGGACTGTAGTGAATCGACATTCGCTAAAGCTTTAATAAAACTGTAGGGGAAGATTGGGTGGCTTGGGCCCAGTGGACAATATCGCCTTTCATCTGAAGTCAAATTGTCAACTTCGCCGCTTATCATATTTATTTTCACTCTCGCATGAGCACTAGTTGCCCCATATATTCCACGAAGAACCCCGCTATCCTCTAATATTGCAAAAATGTCACCATTGGATACTGATAAAACAATATGTTCTTGGGCTGGCACGGGAATATATTTATGTTGTTCTGGTCGCAATCTAATTGGATAACCAGCAGGAAAAACGTATCTTCGAAATTCGAATCGTAGATTCTGATTTGTGTGGGGAATAAGCCGAACGTATCCAAGTTGTCCAAGTGTATATCCAAGTACTATAGGTGATGGCGGCCACCCAGGAGGTGACCGGGCTTCGTCATGAAGAGGAGGCTCCTGAGGAAAAGTCTGGTCAGGTGAATGCTGTCTGGCAGAAGGAACAGAACCAGCCTTACGTTCACTATTAGGATTCCATTCGAAATGTAGTGAATCATTATTTGCTGAAGCTTTAATGAAACTTTCAGGGAAGATTGGGTGACGTTTGCCCACTGGACAATCTCGCATTTCATCTGGGGTCAAATTATTAATTATACCGCTTATCATATTCACTTTAATTCTCGATTTACCCCTACGTGTTGTATAAATTCCAAGAAGAATCCCGCTATAATCTAATATTGCAAAAATGTCTCCATTGGATGCTGATAATACAATATGTTCTTCGCTTGGCACGAGAATATGGCACTGTTCGGGTCGCAATCTAATTGGATAACCAGCAGGAAAAACGTATCTTCGAAATTCAAATCGTAGGTTCTGATTTGTGCGGGAAATAAGCCGAATGTATCCAAGCTGTCCAAGTGCGTATCCAAGTACTTTAGGAGAAGGAGGCCTACCAGGAGGTGACCTGTCCCTGGCGCGGACTGGATGCTCCTCAGGATCCTGAGGTATACGACGAGAAGGAGAAAAGCGACAGTGAGCCGGGCGGCGAGTGTCAAGGCAATCTCTGCTTGACTGCGAACTTAAATCTGCGAAAAGAAATACAGGCTTTATGTTTTTTATTGAAAAAACTTCAAAAAGATCTTGACACTTTATTCTCGTTTTTGGTACAAAATACTTTAAAATCATAAGAAATGATTCTATAAAGAAATAATAATGTTTGAGGCGCAATGTGTTTGAATATAACACAACTCATTGTCCTGTTGTCATTTTTGGAATTTATTCTGAATTCGTTAAAGATCACCTGGAGTTTTCATAAACTTCATGGAATTCTTGTACATTCTTTTAAATTCAAAAGAACATAAGTCCGATTATTAAAGCACGTTAGCCACTTCTACATAATTTCAGTTCCATTTTGGATTAGAAATTATAATGATGTTAAAGACCTGTACTTAAAGACCAAACCTCATTTGCAAATAACTTCTTCTTTTCTTAAAACTGCAACTATTTTGTGAAAAATGACTTATTTTTTTCAAAAATTTTCTCCCGTGATTGCAAATACAACTCTTTGTTCGTAAAACCAGCTATTCGGTGAAAATTAAAAACATTAATTTCCTTATGTTACTTCTTATGAAAACTCGTAACCCCTATTTTAGTTTCATGGTGGGATCTTCCGTGGTAGTCGCCATCTTATAACTCATAGGGTGACCTCTTTTTTGAACGTAATATTAATAGAACTAAAAAAGTAGATTTCTAGTTTTGTCCATCGCCGATAATTATTTCGATTTATGTATTTTTACTATTACTTTCAGTCTATGTTGTTATTAAAGATATTATATCTTTGGTTGTTACGACTGGCTTTCTCAATACACACCGTAAAATGAAATGTATCTCAGTAATTTTTCTACATTTCTAATCCAGTCGCAGATGTTCTTCTTTATCGCGATATGCGCGTTATATTTCATCCAATCTTATTGTATGTACTATGTTCTTCTCGATTAGATTATATGAATGACAAAATTTTTTTGGAATTAGTTTGGAAGGTTATTAATCAATTGAATTTTCAGAAATGAAACTTTAAATTTAAAAAAAAATTATAGTAGAATGCTTCTTATTTCGCGAACTGATTAATTAATTATCAGCTGAATAATATTTTAAGAGTAATAAGTTAGATGAAGATTGAATTATAATTTTTATCTTGTTTATCTTGACGTTGTGAAATGAGTGTCTGAATTAAATTTTAAAAATGATGTGCAGATAGGTTTTAATTTCTTTTTAATTAGTTGAAGAGGTTATTAGTCATTCAATTTTTCAGAAAAATATAAGGAAAAAATTATTTGAATGCTTATTTCAACGGATTATATAATTATTAGCTGATTAAATTTTTCATAATTATAAATCACATAAAGATTGAATTTCAATTTGTTTGAAATAAGTAGGTACATAAATTGACTATTTGCTTCAAGATTATGTGATTGCATACTGGCTATAATTTGCATAATAAAAGTTTATTTACATTTGAAGTACCTCTATTCCAATCAATTAATTCCTGTCGATGTTTGTGATGTTGTGAAATGATCATCCGAATTCGAATTTTCAGAAATGCAATTTTAAATTTAAAGAAATATATAAATGAGAATTAGTTGAATATTCAAAAAAAAATAATGTTGAACATTATTTCATTATTAATTTTTTGGTTTTCATTATACATATTATTATTAATTGATTCTACTGTATCTTAAATTTTCTGGAATTATTTAAATAGCTTATGAATCAATGAAATCTTCATAAATGAATGTTAAAATTTAAAAACATATAAAGTGCAAATTATTTCAATGTTTCTACGAAAATAATAGTTTGGTGTTTTTATGTTTTAATCAGTTTAATTTATTATTAATCGATTGATTTTGTACAATATTTTAAATTAAATAAAGAGTGAATTACACTTGTTTCTCAATTAAGTAACATAGATTGATTATTAACTTTGGGGTTATGTAATTGAATGTGGGCTATTATTTTTATAATAAAAGTTTGGGTTTTCTTTAAAATATCTCTATTACAATCATATCTAATCATTTTAAATGTCTGTGATGTTGTTAAAAAAGTATCTTATTGGAAACTTCAAGTTTAAAAAAAATATAAAGTGAAACTTATTTAAAGTTTTTAATGGAAATAATTTTTTAAGGCGTTTCATTTCATAACAGGACTGGCTGATTATTAAATTTCATTTTGTTTCGATTGAGTGATAGAAATTTATTATTTACTTTAAGGTTATGTAATTTAATATTGGATATAATTTGTATAATAAAAGTGTATTTATATCTGAAATAGCCCCATTCCAGTTACTTATTGTTTGAAATGTTTCGGATGATGTGATATGATTATCTGAATTTAATTTTCCAAATTATATGTACACATGTTTGCATTTCTTCCGAAATTAGTTTAAAAGGTTACTGACAATTGAAATTTCCCGAAAAATATTAAATCAACATTATTTGAATCTTTCAATGAAAACAATGATTTAATGCTTTTCATGTTCTGAACTCATTAATCATTTATTAGCTGATTAACTTTTTGCACAATATTAAATTACTTAAAGATTGAATTTTAATTTTTTAATATTAACTAACATAAATTGATTATTTACTTTAGGGTTATGTAATTGAATATTGGCTATAATTTATATGATAAAAGTTTATTTATTTTTAAAATACGTCTATTCCAATTATGTAATTTTTTTAAGTTTTCGTGATGTTGTGAAATGAGTATCTGAATTTAATTTTCAAAATTAGGTTTTATTTTTTTCTGAAATTAGTTTAGAAGGTCAATAACAACAAGAATTTTTTTGAAAATATAAAATGAACATTATTTAAATTTTTCAAAGGGAATAATTCTTTATTGCTTTTTATTTTGGAAACTGATTAATTAATTATTAGCTGATTGGTGTTGTTACAATATTAAATTACATAAAGATTGAATTCTAATGATTGTATACTAAGGAACATGAATTAATTATTTATTTCAAGGTTATGTAGTTGCGTTTTGATGTTTGTACTTTTTTTGGAATAAGTATCTCAATTCCATTCGTTCAATAAAAATATTCAATGAAAATATTTCTTCAGTAATTTGTATGTTCTCAACTCATTTTTTTCACAATATTGAACCAAATAATTGTTGAATTTTAATTTTTCTTTTGTGTGGTAACATGAATTGATTACTAGCATTAATATTATATAATTTAATATTGGCTATGATCTGTACAATCAATGTTTCATACCTCTATTACAATTGAATATTCTAGCATGACGTCATGGTTATGATAGGAAAGGTCGAAATTTCAGGAAAGTTAGCGTGGTTCGTACGTATTTACAATAAAATAAGATATACCAAAATGTCAGGTTGGAGTATCGGATCGATTTGATCAGAATCGGGCACTATAACTAAAAATTTCGGATAGTTGAATTTATTTCGTGAAACTGAAACGTTTTCAACCGATAACAGGTTGAAAAATAATTGTGCAAATGCATTTTACACTTGAAAGTATTACTATTTATACATTTATAACTTACTTTTACGTTTATAATATTTTTTCCAAAAAATCGCATGCATTCCCCTTCAAGTATGTACTAACTATGCTAACCTTCATGGAATTTTCAGCTATCCTACCATTATTGTTACGTCTAACTCAAATACTCAATCATACAATTACTTTAAATTTTTGTAACCAATTCTCGATTATCGAACTCAACTTTTTTCATGCTTCAGAGAAGAAATGAACAAAAATTGTAGGTTGTCTAAATTAAAGTTGAAAATATCATCGTCAAAAATGAGATTAGGAACCATCCAATTAGTCGGTCCATTGCTGACTACATTTTTTGGTCTGTTGTTTTTCGCACGTTAACAAAAGATTTAAATCCGACATTCGACTGCCGCTCGACGCACTGATTTTCGTCTTGGAGATGCTTCCACATTTTTTATCATAAGCCAATAAAAAATGAATATTTCATTATGTTCTTCGTCTAATTTTAAAGTGAAGATCTCAAGCTTTAATCTATCGAACTTTGAATTTTTTCAATTCAATTCCCTAAGGCATGGAGGAGTGGGACTTAATATATCGGTGAGATAACAACGAAAAAAAGAGAGGCATGTATCTTAATTCAATTTTCAAAATTGTATTTGGATATATTTTAATTATTCAGTGATTTTGTTGTCTTACGCTGTTGTTTTTCTGACTTATTTAAGCGTTCTAATATGATAATGTTTTAATGATTTAGCGATGTTTCTTGCTTTATAGATTTACAAAAATGGCCGTGAAACATTGATATTTCAATAATTTAAAGTTTACAGTGTTAAAAATTGATTTTTTTAAAGTTTCCTGAACATTAAAATTACGAAATTATTCAATTTTCTTTTAAAATTAATTAATTTACATGAAATCAAAGTACATATCAAAATCTGAATTATTCTCTTTTTTTCAATTTTCTTAGTTAAATATATTATAATAAAGCTGGGGCAGTGTAACCAAAATTCGTTTTTGCTTTTCTTCGAATAATGTAGACCTTGGAATAACCAAACCTAGGCTAAATAAAAATCCAGGGCTATTTTTTAAATCATAGGAAGAGCAATTTTTTTCTTTTTGAGAACAAAATTGATTTTAGGAATTGAAATTACTTTTTAAAAATTCTTTAATTTTTTATATCTTTATACCTAAGATAAAACGTAGTTTATGAAAAATTCGCAACTTAGTTCTTCCCACGTGTTCATGGAAGTAATTTTCAATTGGAATTTCATTAAATTTTAATTAACAATGGAATATTTTATTCCCTGATCGGTTCTTTGATATCAGCAACGTTTTTATGGTAATTCTCTTTATTTAGGAAGCAGTAAAGTTCTTCTTAATTATTAGTTTTACAGATTACAATGTAATTCAATATAATTTAGTTCAATTTAATTAAAATTTCTTCAATAATATTAAATAAAAACATGGCCAAGAAAATGTGACGTATCAGTTACTGAATAGAATGATCTGCTGTTAATTAAAATTCGTTGAAAATTAAACAAGTACGTTCCGCGAAGGTGACGTATTCTATCTGCGTGTATCGCAATCAACATCTAATTTCTTTGATAAATCTGAAGTCTTACACAATTGCCTTCTTTTATCAAACATATATATTTATCACTATTAACATTTTTACATAAAATTTGAAATCATATATATAATATTCAGCTCTAATAAATTAATATATTCTTCCTTAGTAAAAAATTTTATCATTTGATTTCCAGAATATGTAAAAATTATAATTCTTTTACAAAATTCCTTGTTTCATATCTGAATCATTACTTTTTTTCAAAAAGTTACTGTTTCGAATCAGAATTATAATTGTGTTAGAAAACTTTTTCGCACAATGCAGAGTTATAGTCATCTAGAGCAGATCTTTTGAAAAATTCCTTAGTTCAGATCTGAACTAAAATCTTTTCTTCAAGTCCCTGTACCAAACCAGAATTAGAATTATTTTCAAAAATTTCACGTTTTAAATTAAAATTCTATTTAACAATCCTCCCTGTCTGAATTATAATTGTTTTTCGCAAATTCCTCGGTCTAAAGTGAAATCAGAATTCTGTCAGAAAGTTCCTTGTTCTTAGTCAAAATTGTAATTCTTCCATGAAATGCCTCATTTTCAATCTCAAGTTAATTTTTTTTTCAAAAATTCCCGTTTCGAAATTCAAATCCGAGTTCTTTCTGAAAATTCCATCTTCCATGTTCAAATTGTTACTCATTTGGAAAATTTCCTGTTCCCACTCAAAATTATTTTTTTTTGAATGCCTCATTTTAAGTCAGAATTATATTTCTTCTCGAAAATTTCCTCTTCCAAGTCAGAATCATGATTCTTTTGAAAAACTACTTATTGCATATCTGAATCATAAATTTTGCTAGCAGTTCAGAAGTATAAGTCTTGTCGAAAAATTATTATTTTAGACCTGAATTATAATTTTTGTTTGAAAATGTGTTGTTCCAAATCATAATTATAATTTTTCGGAAAATTCTTTGTTTCAGATCAAAATTATAATTCTTTCATGAAAACTCCTTATTTCGGATTAGAATGAGGATTTTTGTATGAAAAGTCCCTGTTCCAAACCCGAATTAGAATACTTATTAGAAGGCCATATATAAAAAAGTATCAAAGTTTGCAAATTTTCAGCAATAGGTTAGAAAATAAATGTCAACTTCTTTCACATGACTGCACATTTATAACATTATAATAATTTGATTAAGAGAAAATAATTATTCGACCGACCACTGATACCTGTACGAAAACCCGTGCACTTATCTCAAGTTCCGCTTTTCAAGTTCGTAGGTATGTAGTGGCCATTTTATATCTATGACGTCTAAATTTTTGACCACATAAATATACAAATGGCCATTATATGAATACAAGCTTGAAAGGGGGAATTTATGTTCGCTCCACAGGCCTTAGAAATTGCCGTATTCATGCATGTATTATTGAAATATAATAAAAATGATACATATATTGTATAAGTATATTCACCAATAGAATTACAGATGACCGCCAGAGTGAAAACGAAAGTATAGACCATCCTCATTTCGCAATGTTGAGGAAAAACTGATTCATGCTTCAGTGAATAAGTCGATCAACAAATGTAACTAAAGAATATTCTGTTGCATCATCAGAGTACAAATATAT
>CAKNWU010239733.1:0-12013 GCA_932072015.1 Andricus quercustozae | reverse complement strand
CCTGCCATCTTTTCCTCCTTTCCTAACTTTCCTCTCTACCCCTCCTAGCAATTCCATAAAATATTGTTTCCATTCTACCATCCCAATATTCTGGTTTACTCTTTTCCTTCTTCTTCTCTCTCTATTTACTACCTTCCAAACCTCCTCTTCCGTCCTAGCGTTCTCCGCTTCTTCTTCAAACCATTTATTAAACTAAACTACTTGTTCCTTTTCTCCATTTTCCTAATTCCCTTCTCACTTCCTTCTTCTGTTTACGTTCATCATCCCATCCACTTCTATCTCCTCCTTCACTAACCTCTTTTTTGCTTGTACACTCTAACGCTCGTTTTATTTCTCCTATCGTTATTTCCATTTCCTTGTTTACATTTCCTTCCCCATTTTTATATTACTGACCTTTTCCTTAAACTGTTCTTTACCTTCCATTGACGAATCCCTTCTTCTTGCTCTTTCTACTTTTGCTTCCTTTTTATCCTTATTGTTATTACCCATTTCTCCCTTTATTGTTACTATTAAGGGAAAGTGATTCAAATCAATATAGTCCCCTACCTCTAGTTTCTTAACCTTTTCCCTTACGTCGTCGTCTACTACCACATAATCAATTCCCGTTACCCTCTTTCCTCCTGAACGTGTATATTCCCCTTCCTCATCCCCCTCTATACTTCCGTTTAGGATAAACCATCTTATTTCCCCTAGGCTCTTCAACAATTTCTTTCCCTCCCCATTCAGTATTTTGTCTTTGGATTTCCTTCCTCGCTCTCCAACCCATTCCCTTCCTCCTCTATCTCCTGTTCTCGCATTAAAATCTCCTCCTATTATAAGTCTAATCTCTTGCTTATTTTCTTCCATCAGTTCTCTCATATCATCTGATATCTCCTGCATATCTCCGTTCACATAGACCCCCACTATCTTCCACCTCTCTCCTCCCATATTTATCTCTCCTACTATTAATCCTTCTTTGTATTCATTCATCTCCTTTTTATCCTTCTCTGTTATACATTTGTTCCTTACTCCCATCACCATTCCTCCCATTGCTCTGCCTTTTGTATCTTTTCTCTTTGCATTCTGAACCTGCCATTTGTAACCTCTTGGTAATCTTGCCCTTACTCTTTCCCATTCCCTTTCATCTAGCCATGTCTCCATCATTACTGCTACATCCCATTATACGAATATTGATTTTTAAGAAAGCAAAATACAATTTTCAAGTAGGTAGTTGAATTCTTAAAAGAATACATGAATTTCCAACTAAAAAATATAAATTCTAAACGTAATAGTTGAGTTTTTAACACAAAAGAGAAGTTTCTAACTGCTGAATGTAATATTTGAGTTTTCAGTGGTAAAAAAGTTAATTTTCTATTAAAAAGTACACAAATTCTCAACGAAATATTTAACTTTTTCACCAAAGAGATGAATCTTCAACCGAGTTATTGAATTATTAAACAAAAAAGATGAGTTATTAAAAAATCATTGCATTTTCAACAAAATTATTGAATTTTTTATGAAATAGTAGAATTTTGAACGAAGAGAAAAATTTCATCGAAAAATCGAGAAAAAGGTGAAATTTCTTGAAAACGTGAGAAAAAATAGATATTCTTTGAAAATGATAAAATAGGGGAATATGGCAAAGAGTTTGAAGTCTGAAATATTAAAATAAATAATAAATATGAAATATAAAACGTTATCTAAGTTCATAACGTCACTTCCATTGGGGCCACGCCTCCCCCCTTCCATGCGGCTATGGACAATTCCTTATAATTGAGAAAGTAATAGAATCGTCCGAAATTTGAAACCTTAGTTTTTCAACGGATCTCCACGTTTTGAGACTCCCTGATACCGAAAATCAAGTTTTGGCGTTGGCGTCTGTCTGTCTGTATATCTGTCTGTCTGTACACTCTTTTTGGGCCCTCAAAGAAAGGAAGAGTTCGTTAGTCAGCATTCCTTGACCAACGGTTATGGTTTTATTCATCGAAAATGCCATCCAAAAATGGAATATTCCGTTTTTACGCCAAACCACAACAGATAGGTGAAAAAGATTTAAGAGAAGAATTGAAGTTTTGCAAAATATATACAATTTTTTTATTTGCCCTTTTTTGGTAGGACTTTAGATTTTTGCGTCGAAAATAAGTAAGTCGAAAATTCTATTTTTAAGCTAAAAGTCGACCGATACGTAAAAAATGTTAGAAGAAAAATTATAGATTTCTAAAAGACCTATAATTTTTCTTTTGACTATTTTTTGATAAGGCTTGGCATTTTTGTTTCATGTATCGAAAATACTATGAAAAAAAGTTCAAATTTTGAGTCAAACTACATGAGATAAGGGTGAAAGTTCCGTTGTGGAATTGCAGCTTTTAAAAGAACCTACAAAAAATTTTTAAACCATTTTTTACTGGACCTGCCATTTTAGTTTTACTTATGGAACATACTGTGAAGAAATGTAAAATTCAAATTTCGAACCAAACGACGGAAAATACGGCGTAAAGTCTTGAGAAACGATTATAGCTTTTAAAAAGTGCTAACAAATTCCTTTTAAACATTTTTTGATAGGACTTTTCACTTTGGTTTTATTTATTAAAAATACCATGCCAAATATAGAAAATTTCAATATGTAACTGAATTCAGCAACGTTTACAAAGAAAAATACAATTTTTTCAATTACTTAAAGCAATTGTTTTATTTTTTGGGTAACAAGAAAATAATAAAACACGAGGTTTTAGATGGCCTCAATATCCTCATCAGACAGCTGTCATTCATCCACCCATACACTCTGAAAGCTATCGTAAAATATTAAAAAAATTCTAAATTTCATTTAAACATCCGGTTCTCGGATTTTATTTTACTACCCAGTGGGCAAAAAGACATTGTCATCCTGAGGACGTCCATGTCAGTCCAATTGATTTCCTAAAGACGTCTCATGTCTTTTTGCCCATTGGGTAGTTATTCGTACTTGATGTCGGAAAACACCAGAAAAAGTTATGTCCCTGAAGTTAGCACACCAACGATTAAATATCCAACTTTTATTTAATGGAATCGTTTGAATGTCGTTAGGATAAGTTTGGAAGCCAATTTTTTTCGTTTGGACGGCAAAACTCAAAAAGATATTCAATTTTCAAAATTGGAGTGCTAACTTCACGCTGCGCAAAATATTTTAATTTTTTTCAACAAGTTTTTTACCAGTCGTTTGGATGTCGTCAAGATGCGTTTGAAAGCACACTTTTGACGTTCGGACGATGAAATTGTGTGAGTTATCGAATAAAAAAGTCATTAGCACCATACTCACGAGCGACGCCTTCTCAAGTGGTAGTGACCTTCTTTGTTCAGCCGTGTCCTTAAATATAATATGATGTGTCACCGCGAAAACTATGGTACCGAAACTTTCCAAACAGTTTGAAAATTTTTGGAATATCTAAATTTCCGTATATTTTCAAAATTTTCAAAATTTCTAAGATGTTCAAAATTGTTAAAAAATTTTGAAATTATAAAAGTTATGAAAATTTCTAAATTTTACAAAATGTTCAATTTTCTCAAATTTTCTACAATTTCCCAAATTTTCTAAAATTTCCCAAATTTTCTAAAATTTGTGAAATTTTCTAAAATTTGAAAAAATGTGTAAAATATTCAAAATTTGTAAAATATTCAAATTTTCAAACTTATCAAAATTTCTGATATTTTGGAATTTTATGAAATGTTAAAAATGTCTAAAATCATTCAAATTTCTGAAATTAATGTTCAAAATTTTTTAATTTTTAAAGTCATTTAAATTTACAAAATTATCAACATTTCTAAGATTATAGAATCTTCTCAAAATTTCTTACATTTTCAAAATTTACCAAAATTTCTGAAATTTCCAAAATGTCTTAAAATTTCTAAAATTTTCAAAAATGATTAATATTGGTAAAATGATCAAAATGTTGAAACAGTTGAAAATTTCAAAAAAAAATAAAAACTTATCAAATTTTCAAAATTTATAAAATTATCAAAATTTATAAAAAAAATATCTAAAATTTTCAAAATTTCAAAAATATTTAAAAACTTTTGAAGTTATCAAAATTTCACGAATGTTCAAAATTTCTAAAATGTTCAAAATTGTTAAAAATTTCTGAAATTATAAAAATTTCTGAAATTATAAAAATTTCTAAATTTTAAAAAAATTTTCAATTTTCTCAAATTTGCCAAATATTCTAAAATTTGTAAAATTTTCTAAAATTTCAAAAAATTTGTAAAATATTCAAATTTTCCAACTTATCAAAATTTCTAATATTTTGGAATTTTATGAAAAGTTAAAAATTTCTAAAATTATAAAAATTTCTTAAATTAATATTCAAAATTTTTTAATTTTTAAAATGATCAAAATTTGAAACTGTTGAAAATTTCTAAAATTATAAAAACTTCTTAAATATTCAAAATTGGTAAAATTACCAAAGTTTCTAATATTTCTAAAATATATAAAATTTTCAAAGTTTCAAAAATATTTAAAAAGTTTTGAAATTAGTAAATTTCTAAAATGTTCAAAATAAAATTATCCAAATTTATCAAATGTTTAAAATTTGTGAAACCATTGTTTTAATAATACTTTCCATTGTGAACTGTGTGCATGTTTAATATATTTTCTTTGTGAAAATTACTCTGAGAATATCTGTTGTCGAAAGTGAATAAAGCGACACTTATACAAATGCAGCTGCCTTATAGCTTAGACTCAGAGTTTAGAGCGAATTGTATGACAAGCAATAAAGATTGTTTCTTAAATTAAAATGATAACATGTTCAAATTTTTCAAACTTATTGAAATTGTATTATTTTGAAGATAATACAATATTAACTGGTTTAATTTAAATTTTACTATAAATTTAGAAAAGAACGCTTAAAAAAAGTACGAAGAGATTTATAATTAGAACTTTTTAGGAAAATAATGTTGTCCTACCTTGAGTTGTTTCTGTGAAAGAAAAGTGATATTTTCATTATTTAGAGAGAAGAAATCTCCTACCTCTTGAAGGCGCTGGCACACAAGGAAATCTCATGAAAAGTTTTCACCATAATACAGAGTTTCAGACTAGAAAATATTAGGACAGAATATGATATATGATGATAGAATATGATAGAATAGGATAAAAAATTAAATTGAAAAAATTGCTTCGAAATAATTACGAAACTCATGTCGACGGCGACTGTTGGCCCAATTTTATGTATTCTTTCCAAAATTAAGTTCTCCAACAACTAAATTAAGAGAAAATTTTAGGATTTTCTTTTCTCAATGAAAATAATATATTATTATATTAATTATTGATTTAAAAAGTGGCAGTACAGAACTAGATAAGAAGTAATGACAATATATTTACTGTATATTACGGTGGTCCGAAAACACCAAATTTTAAAAAATCGAAAATAACTGGTATTCAAAAATATTTTATCATGAGAAATTGTTTGTTATTATCAAAATAAGAAATTTTTGACATAATTGTGAGACTGCGGAACTAGTTTTTATTACAAATTTTATATTATTATTATATAATACGGTATGTATGTGCACAAGCAAATATAAAAGAATTTGGGAATCAATATGTGAAATAAAAAATAAAATTCAACACATTAATTCGAAATAATCACAAATCTTATTTCGACTGCGTCTCTTGGCCCAATTTTATGTTTTATTTTCGAAATTCATTTTGGGAAGTTCTAAAATTTGAAAAATCTATGGTAAATATGAATAATAAAATTTGTTGAATATATTAGAACTTTTAAAAATTGGAGAGTTGTATAGAAATTTGAGAAATTATGAAAATGTTAGAATTGAAAAAATTGAAAAACCATAAAAATTGAAAAAAATGTAAACCATTATGAATTAAAATATCTTTCCGAAATTTTGAACATTTGATCAATAATTCAGGTAATTTTATAAATTTTGATAATTTCAAAACTTTTAAAAAAATTTTAAATATTTGAGAAATGTTATAAATTTTGAAAATTTGAGAAGTTTTTATAATTTTAGAAATTTTTAACAGTTTTAAAATTTTGATCATTTCATTTTGGTAAATATAGAAATTTTGAACATTTTGAAACTTTGAGACGATTTTATAACTTTAGAAATGTTGTCAATATTGTAAATCTGGAACATCTTAGAAATGTTAGAAATTTTGATAATTTAAAAAATGTGGAACATTTGAGAAATTTTGATAATATCAGGAATTTAAATAACGCTAGAAATTAAAAAATTTCGAACATTAGTTTTAGAAATTTGAATGATTTTAGAAATTTTTAACATTTCATAAAATTCAGAAATATTAGAAATTTTGATAAGTTTGAAAATTTTTAATATTTTTTAAATTTGGAACATTTTACAAATTTTAGAAAGTTTTACAAATTTTAGAAAATTTCACAAATTTTATGAATTTTAGAAAATGTGGGAAATTTGAGAAAATGGAACATTTTGTAAAATTCAGAAATTTTGATAATTTTTATAATTTCAACAATTTTGAACATTTTAGAAATTTTGAATATCCTAGAAATTTCGAAAATTTTGAAAATATACGGTTTAGATAATACAAAAAATTTTCGAAATTTTTGGAAAGTTTCGGTAGCACAGTTTTTGCGGTGACACATTACATTATATTTAAGGACACGGCTGACCAAAGATGGTCACTGCCACTTGAGAAGGCGCCGCTCGTCAGTATGGTGCTAATGACTTTTTTATTCGGTAACTCACACAATTTCATCGTCCAAACGTCAAAAGTGAGCTTGCAAACACATCTTAACCACATCCAAATGATTGCTAAGAAATTCCTTGAAAACAATTAAAATTTGTTCCGCAGCGTGAAGTTAGCACTCCAATTTTGAAAACTCAATATCTTTTTGAGTTTTGCCGTCCAAACGAAAAAACTTGGCTTCCAAACGCATCCTAACGACATCCGAACGATTTCATTAAACAAACCTGGATATGTAATTGTAGGTGTGCTAACTTCACGGATATGAAAAAGTTTCAACTTAACAACCTCATCGGACAACTGTCTTTCATCAACCAACGCACTCTGAAAGCTACAGAAAAATGTTTGAAAAATTCTAATTTAAATTTAAAGATCCGGTTCTCGGATTTCATTGTACTAGTTATTCTTACTTGATGTGGGACAATACCCGAAAAAGTATACCTATCGGACAACTGCCTTTTATTTCCACAAATGCACTTAGGAAAAGATACAAAAAATATACCCGTCGTTAAACTGATACCTAGCATTTTTTCTATCTTTTACTAAGTACATTTGGCAATAAAAGGCAGTATTCCTATATGGATTTAGAGTTGGAACTCTTTTATTATTGTACGACATCGATTAAGAGTAATTGGTGAAAGAAAATCTGAGAACCGGACGTTTAAATAAAAATTAGAATTTTTCAAAATTGTCTTAAGTACATGGATGGACAAAACGTATTTGTGCGATATGGATATCAATTTCAAACTTTTTTTCTATTGTCCGACATCGACTATGAGTAATTTGTGAAAGAAAATCCGAGAACCGAGCGTTGAGAGAAAAGTTAGAACTGTTGCCTGATAATGAATGTATTTTTTATCACACCGCCATCATAAGTGCGATTTTAGGTACTGCATACGATACCCAAAATAGCATTTTTTACTCTCTTAAACTGAACCAGTGAAATTTTCACTGGTTGAATCAGTGTTTTGAATTATCACTGGTGAACTAGTGATTTTTTCCACTTTGACTGGATGAACCAGTAAGTGATTCCACTACAATAGCGCTACTGATTGTACCAGTGACGCCAAATGATAGATGTGTACTAGTGTTTGTTTTATAAATATTTCGCGCCTGGCTGCAATAAGGAGCGGATATAATATCTTTCGCTAGATAGTGTGAGGCCCCTGGCCACTTGGGCCACTTTGGCAATACTGCGAATTATTAAATTTTTGATTTTAGTATTTTATGAATTTCGATTCCTGGGACTTGGGGATTTTTTTCTAATGCATTTCTGTCACTAAAAAGTTTTTATGTACCTCAAATAATTCTCCTCCTATTTGCAAACATGTTAAAAAAAATTTCCGAAAACAATGGTAAGTTAAATAGGAATTATCTCTCAGAATATGATAGATTAATAAAATCCGAAAAAAAATTAAGAAGACTTTTCTGACCTCCAGGTATATAAAAAAAATTGAAACTCAATAAAATTTAAAAACTCTGCAAACAAGAAATTTTTGAAACCTTTTTTTCGAGTTGGGGTAACCAAGCTGCATGTGGATCGATTCAAAATTAATTATACTTTTTTAGGACCCCAATACGCTACTTTTTCGCGTT
Organism: Andricus quercustozae; assembly: GCA_932072015.1. Lineage (NCBI taxonomy): Eukaryota > Metazoa > Arthropoda > Insecta > Hymenoptera > Cynipidae > Andricus > Andricus quercustozae. Next base: position 3,726 of record CAKNWU010239733.1, on the reverse strand, counting down.
CTAGCGATTTCGAATTCCAAAAGTATTTATTTTCGACCCACCCTAATGGGCATAATAGGAGTTGGGTGAAGGGGAGAGTGAGAATATTGTGAAGGAAAGGCTAAGGGAAATAGAAAGAAGATTAGAAAGGAAAGAAAGAGGTGAAAGAAAGAAAAACATAGTGATAAAGGGTCTAAGGTTAGAAGGGAAGGAATTAAGGGAAGGAGTGGATGATGTGCTAAAAAGGATAGATGCTTAAGTACAAATAGAAGAAATGCAAAATGTAGGAAAAGAAACGCAAAGATGAGAAAAAATAATACTTGTGAAACTAATGAAATGGGAACATAAGAGGGAAGTGATGACAAAGAATAGGTTGTTATATGGAAGCACGGAGAGAATGATTTGACATAGGGAGAAAGAAATATGCAGTATAAGTTAAGGCAAATAGCGGAAGAGGAAAGACGTAAGGGAAAAAGAACGTGGGTTAAGTATGGCAGAATACAGATAGAAGGTGTATGGTGTGATTGGTACGAAGAAAGAAAAGAGTTAGTAGTGCCGGGAAACTAGGAGAGAAAGAAAAGGGAGATAGGAAAATAAGAAATAGTAAGAAACAAAAAGAGACGAGAAAAGAAAGTAGGGAAGAATGGAGGATATGGAATATAGCAGGATTGGAGAGAAAGGATAGGAAGTTTGTGAGAAATTTGGCACAATGGGATGTAGTAGTAATGATGGAAACGTGGCTAGATGAAAAGGGATGGGAAAGAGTAAGGGGAAGGTTGCCAAGGGGTTACAAATGGCAAGTTCAAAATGCAAAGAGGAAAAATAAAAAAGGCAGAGCAATGGGAGGAATGGTGATGGGAGTAGGAACGAATGTATAACAGGGAAGGATAAGAAAGGGAGGACAGAGCAAAAAGAAGGAACAATATGGGAGGAGAGAATTGGAAGATAGTGGGGGTTTATGAGAACGGGGATATGTAGGAAAAATCAGAGGAGATGAAAGAAATCATGGAAGAAAATGACTTATAATGGGGGGGGGGGGCAAGAAAGGAAATCCAAAGACAAGATACTGAATGGGGAGGAAAGAAATTATTAAACAGTTTGGAGGAGTTGAGATGGTTTATCTTGAACAGAAATATAGAGGGAGATGAGAAAATGGAATGTACATGGTCAGGAGAAGCAAGGGAAACGGTAATTGATTATGTAATAGAGGACGATAAGGTAAAAGAGAATGTCAAGAAACTAGAGGTAGGGCATTATATAGATTCGGATCGCTTTCATGTAATAGTGATGTTAGAAGATAGAAAAATGTAATAACAATATGGATTAAAAAGGAGCGAACGTAAAAGGAGCAGAAAAAGGCGATTTGTCCTTGGAAGGAAAATAACAGTTCAAAGAAAAGGCTAGAAATGTCAAAATGAGAGAGGTAATTGTGGACAAGGAGATGGAAATAGTGATAGGATAAATGAAAAGAGGATTAGAAAGCACAAGCAAGAAAGAAGTTAGTAAAGGAGGCGAAAGAAATGGATGGGATGAGGAATCTAAAGAGAAAAAGAAGTTCAGAAAGAAATTAAGAAAATTAAGAAAAGAAAAAAGTAGTGGAGAAGAATATAGGAGAAAAAATAAGGAGTACACTAAGTTGTGTGATCAAAAGAAAGAGGAGAATAAAAGGTTTAGAGAAGAGGCGGAAAAGGCTAGGACGGAAGAATAGGTTTGGAAGGTAGTAAATAGAGAGAGAAAAATAAGAAAAAGAGTTAACCAGGATATTAAAATGATAGAATGGCTAAAGTATTTTATGGATTTGCTAGGAGGGGTAGAGAGAAAAGTTAGGAAAGGAGGAAAATATGTTAGAGAAAGAGATGAGGAAGAGGACATAACAAGGGAAGAGATAGTAAAGGTGTTAGGAATAATGAAAGATGGAACGGCAACAGGTAGAGATGAGATTCCAACTGCAGTCTGGAAATATTGGGGGACAGAACTAAACGAATGTGCATGGATGATGTGTAATAGAGTATGGAGAGGAGAGGGGTGCCCATAGTCATGGAAAGAAGGAATAGTGGTACCCATAGTGAAGAAAGGGAAAGGGGAGGAGGTTAAAGATTGTAGGGGTGTGACGCTGATGCCAACACTGCATAAAGTATATGTAACGGTTTTGTCAGAGAGATTGTAGAAAGAAGTTGAGGAAAAAAGATAGAACCACCGAATCAGACAGGGTTTAGCAAAGAGATGGGGATGATGTACAATATATATGTTCTAAATTATCTGATAAATAAAGGGATTAAAAGGGAGAAAGGGGCAATGGTAGCAATATTCGTAGACTTGAAAGCGGCGTTTGACTCCTTGGACCGAATCGAGCTAGAAAAAGTTATGATGAAAATGGGTGTCGAAACGGCTTACTAAAGGGAGTATCGGAAATTTTATGAGACAAAAAGCAGGGTAAAGGTAGGAGAGCAAGTAGGAGATAGTTTTTGGTTAGTGAGAGGAGCAAGGCAAGGATGTCCTCTGAGCCCACTTTTATTTGATATATTAAGCTCAGATTTAGAAGAAGAAATGAAGAGAAAGGGATGGGGAGGAGTTAGGATGGGAGAGGAAAAGATGTATACGCTGGCATACGCGGACGATATAGTGTTGATGGCAGAGGATAAAGAAGGGATGACGGGCTTAATTACAGGATTGTAGAAATACATATATAGGAAAAAGTTGAATTTAAATATAGAAAAGACAAAGATAATATTGTATAGAAAAGGAGGAGGAAGAATGAATGGAGATCATACAACTCAAGTAAGAGAAAGGATAAAAAAGCGGCAGGGATAATGGAACAGATATGGGGAATAGGAAAAAGAAGGTTCAAGAAAGATTGCAGAAAGAGAATTTGGTTATTTGATACGTTTGTATGGCTCATATTAGGTTATGGAGCGTAGATATGAAGGTGGAAGGAAAGGAAGAGATCGACAGTTTCCAAGAAAGGTAAATAAGGTGGACGCTAGGAGTAGACTGGAGGACGCCTGGGTGAGAGAAGAAGGACAGAGGGATAAATTAAGTACTAGAGTAGGTAAGCCAGCATGGTCAATTGAGACGAAGTTAAGGGAGGGGAAGGGAGGGGAGTTAGCGAAAAAGTGTTTGAAGGAGGTAGAAGAAAGGAGAGGGCTAGATGAGCGAATAATAGATAATGAAAGAGTGAATGTGAAAAAATGGCAAGATTGATGGAGATGAGAAGTGAAAGAAAGAGGAAGCAGAAGCCGCTTCGATTAGAACAGTAAAGATTTTTAGTTTTTTACGTAACGGTTATGTAATAGTATAAGTGGATAAGTTGCGGATGCGCTGTTGCTCTATCTATCTCTCTCTCTATCTATCTCGCTTTCGATCGTTTGCTTACTGGTTCGACAGTACAAAAGAGAAACTGCATGTTTAAGCTAGTCATGGTGTCAGTTCATTTTTGACCTGGACTTATTTTCTGGCGGACGTCACTAATACTTCTTATTAAATATAGAAAATCACTTTTAAATTATAAAACATTTATTTGTACTACATTCATAAACAGAATAACAATTAAAAGTACATAGTGAGCAAGTTACTAGAATAATTTTTAATTCATATTAATTATATGCTATAAATCAGTCTTCATTAGCGGATGGTTGGAAGGCGAGAAATCCTCCCAACGCTTTCCACGTTTGGGGCCCCTGAGCATCTCAGCGATCACAATAATGTTTTTTTTCCAAAATAAATAGGTGTCTTTGTAATAATTTATGT
>CAKNWU010239686.1:0-10059 GCA_932072015.1 Andricus quercustozae | reverse complement strand
TTTTTTTTCTCCTAAACTCTTTGTTAGATTATGTTAAAAGTTTCACATTTTGACTATCAGTCTTACCGAAACAAAAGTTTTATATCTAAGATCTAGAAACATAAACGGTTTTTTGGGTATACAGCATGTTATGGGGGTGTTTTCATACTTTAAACATCCAAGTACGGAAATTATCATTTCATAGTAACTAAAGTCACTGGAGATTTTTTATTTAAATGCTTGGGTATAAAATTTACATCAAGTGTTGTATTATCATCCCTTGAATATTTAATCCGGAATATCGACAATTCTTAATGACTAAAATCACAAAAAGTTTTCTGATCAATCTATGAGGACAGGAATCAAATTAAAGTAAATAGGGAAGGTGTAGAACGACAAGGATGTCTTTAAATTTTTTACAGGGTTGTTTAATCTGCCCTTACTTAGAGGAGCAGAGAAATTAACTTTTCGTAAGGAATGAATCACCAAAGATCAGGCCTACACTATCACTTTAAAACATACATATAGGAAGTGTCCTTTAGGAGGACTTGCATTAAAATTTATTTTCAGGGTAGTTTAGTCATCCCTTAGTTATTAAAACAAAGAAATCAATACTTTATACGGGAATACCAACCACAGATCTTTTTAGTAACAATCTATTGATCAACAAAATCACTTTAACACATACATAGGAAGCGTCATTTAACAGGATAATGAGTATTTATTGTCAGGGTCATCTAATCATCCCTGATATATTAAACAAGGAAATCGATATTTTATACGGGATAAAGCACCAGAGATTTTTATATTAATACACTGATCAATAAAATCACTTTAAAACATATACACTTATACAGGTAGCGTTTTTTAGCAGGATTTGCATTTATTGGCAGGGTCGTCTAATCATCTCATAAACATTCAAACAAGGAAATCGATATTTTATACGGGCCAACCTGTACCAATAAGTTGTACAAACATTTTTACTCCCTCTCTCCCACCCTAACCCAAGATATCTCACTTTGTAATTTTCCAAACACAAACAAATAAATAATAATAACTGGTTCAAACATGAACAAACTTGCAGCAACCTGCGCTAACCTGCTCTAACATATTCCAACCTTACGAAAAGTGAATTACTCTGCTTCTCTAAGTAAGGGATGATTAAACAACCTTCTAGAAAAGTTCAAAGACATCCTTGTCGTTCTACGCCTTCCCTATTTACTTTAATATGATTCCTTTCGTCATAGATTAATCAGAAAACGTTTTGTGATTTTAGTCATTTATAAATGTCGATATTCCGGATTAAATATTCAAGGGATGATAAAACAACCCTTGAAGTAAATTTACATATGTAATATACGTGCTATGCACGCTTCCTTTACTAATTTGAAAGTGATTTCATACCCTAGTATTTAAATAAAAAATCTCTAGTGACTTTAGTTACTAAGAAATGATGATTTCCATACTTGGATGCTTAAAGTATGACAACACCCCCATAACATTCTGTTAAAAACCGTTAATCTTTCTAAAACTTAAATATAAACCTTTTGTTTCGGTAAGACTGATAGTCAAAATATAAAACTTGTAGCAAAATCTAACAAAGAGTTTAGGAGAAAAAAAACTTTTCACTAAAATAAGAATTTTTCTATTAAAATACATGTAAAGATTGAAATTTTGACAATTTTTTGTTAAAAAACTGTCCATTTTTCTTACTGTTTTCTTTCGGATTATTGCTTGGCAGGTTCGAAAATACAAAAAAAATTAGATTTAGAATTTTTCCAAAAAAGTCATTTACTGTACATTTGGTGCGTGGTCATTTGACGACTTTTAAAATGTATCTTTTTTGGCACCTCTTAACTGATCAGTCTCTACTTCAAGATCAATGCGTTCGAAATTCTGTGACTATGTGTATTTTAAAATCAAACACCTTTTTTTCTATAGGAGACTTGTCCCATGGCTTTAATAAGCTCTAAACTAAAACTAAAATTTCAAAGATCAGCAATGGTTGAGTAAAAAGCAATTCTTGTTCCTAATAATAATCGAGTCAACATTATATATTTATAAGTCATAAATTTAATCCCAAACCCAGTTCAAGTATTTAAATCCATAGATACAACATACGATCCTGAACATGCTGTAAATTATACAAAGGAATTCCTCAATTCGTCAAATTCAGTAGGGTTTTCTCCATATACGTTTAAATTAAAAGTCGGGGCTTCTATTATGTTATTGCGGAATCTCGATCCTCCAAAATTATGCGATAAACTCGAATGAGTATGAAAGCACTACTAACGAATGTCATAGAAGTAACAATAACAAATCGAAATGCGAAAGGCGAAAATGTATTCACTCCAAGGATCCGATTAATTCCAAATTAAACGATTATTATTGAATTTAAATGATTGAAAATTCCGATTTAACTCGTTTTTGCGTTTACAATAAACACTGCCCAGGGTCAGACATTTCGCGAGTAGGAAATCCGAAAAATGTATTTATTCATGCAATTCATCTGACCAAAAAGAATAAAAAAATTATAATATTTACAAGTTCAAAATCTTTAAAAAAATTGCAATTTAAAGACATTATAATTCAAATATTTGCGAGTTCAGTTTCGATTTTCTGTAAGTTTATAAAGAAAAAGAACTTGAATTTAGAGAGTGAACAAGAATTTTTTAGAGCCGACAAGAAAGATAAGCACCAACAAAAATTTAATTTCAGTAATTCATTGCTGCTTTCTGCAACTCTAAAGTTGTTTACGGTTTCGAAATTTATTTTACGGAAAAACATCAAATTAACTTCACAAAAATTAATTTAATTTACACGAATTATATCATGGATGAATAAGTTATACGTTAAATGGAGACTTAATATAAATTTAAAATTTCAATGAAATTTCAATGAAAACTAAACTCAATATTATTGTTATACATATATGAGTTTAAAAAAAAAATTATTTTACTATCGCTTAGTTTGTCAATTCTATACTTTACAATGTCAAATATATCATTTATTTATTAATCAAATAAAAGTATTTCAGACCTTTTTATTAGAATTAGAATGTTGCTGAGACTCAATGAGTAAAAGCGAAAAAATAATTAAATGGGATGAATGACGTTAACACTTAGCAAATTTATTTTTATATATTTAATTTATCAATTTAGAATGATAATTGCTTTAGGCGAATCGTAACATACATGCAATATTGGCAATATTGCATTCCAGAAAACCTAACCTTACTTTTTTTTATAGATTCTTTTATAAATAATTCTGTAAAATTTTTGTAAAATTTATAATTATAAGATTTGTAATTACTTTTATAAATACTTTATTTTAGATGATTGGTTGCGTAAATAAACAATTTGATTTAGCGAGGTTGAAGCTCACATAGATCCCGGTATCCCACATGTATAACACCGTTGAACAGTCAATTATGAGTTTTATGTTATCAAAAAAACCATATTTTATATTTTTCTATCCAAAATAAAAATATTTACTCATCCTTGAAATGATCTCCACAACAATATACTGTTGATGTTCAAGATTTTGTAGGGCAAATTTTACGCCGAATAATTTTGTACCATTTTTTTCGTTCCTTACCTTTGCATACATATATATAAATGATTTTCCTGGATTTTTCACAGAGGTGTTCTTACATTTAGGCACAAAATACCAATGGTAGTTCTGTTTACTTTTCATTTTTATAACAAAAAAACGTGAATCGTCCGGCTTATTTACAAGCTTTTGAAGGCGTGCTACGTCACATCAAGATAGGGGAATGAGCGCGACAGAAATAGGAATTTGAAATGCGTGCACATTTTTCTTTTTCAAATATAAATTCGAAAAAAAGTTTTTTTACGGTATGCTGGTATTATTTGTGATTTTAGAGCATATACTTTATGAAGCAAAAATAAAAAAAAATTATTATTGGATGATCCTCTTCGTAATGATATTCTAATATAAAAAATATAAAAATAAAGAACAAAATTACTGGGAATGAAAATGAACAAAGACTTGTCTTAGTTTTTAGCCACTGATATCGAAAAAGAGAAAAATGTATCATAGCAAATTTCATTTTTTATATCAATTCTACATGTTAAGAGCTTTAATTTGAGCCATCCACGTAGAAAATCAGACTAAAAGAAAATCTTTCAGTATAGGGGTCTAAATAACAAAAGTTTCCTTTTTTTTCTAATTTTATTTTTTTCAGGCCGATTCTAAACATCCGGGCAGTCTATACTTTTATGTACGTTTATAACCTGGTCGAGTATAAACGAAAACCGGTCTAGAAAAAAAGCTTCGACATAGGAATCTCATAATTTTGTATTGATTAAAGTATTTAAATGAAACAATTTTTGTGTCAATGCTAAAGCGGGAAATTTTAATTAATTTAAAATGTCGCATTTGTTGGTAATAATAAAACAGGTCTATAAGGAATTTACGAATTAATTTTTTTAATTATTTTGTGGCATTAATATTATTTTCTCTGAATCATAGTCTTCTCTTATTATTGTAGAAAGTATACTATCATGAGTAGTATAGGTCAAGCACCTGTCAGACAAATGCTACAAAAAATACCAAACTATGATTAATCTGTCTAGCGATCACCCCAAGTGAAGAGCCTCACAAGATCATCATGTAAAGCTCCCAAATCAAGCCCATTAGTATCCAAGGTATTTTTCTTCAGTCATAATTCACTCCACTGACACTCACCTTCGTGCAATTTTATAAACTATTTATCGCCACTTCCATGCATTTTATCATGCAAACTCTTGTGTTTCTATGGCTGCTTATGTCTCTTCGAATTTGGGTCTCATTAACAAATTCTAAACATTCTTTCCGCGGACTGCCTCTCGGCACGCTGCCATTTACTTTCCCTTGATACACTTGTTTCGCCAGTCGTTCATCTTCCATTCTCTGAACATACCTAAACCATCTTAACGAATTTCTTTTACATATGTCAACTAGTGTTTCCTCTACACCGCATTCTTTCAGGATTATGTCATTATTCACTTTGTCCATCAGCGTTTGATTACACATCATGCGCAGGGATTTCATGTTAATCGCCTTAATTTTACTCTTATTATTTTCTTGATAGGTCCGGGTCTAGCTACCGTACAGCACAGTCTGTGTGAATATAGAGTTATGTATTGCCCTTTTAGCTTTACTTGCTATATTTTTACTTTCATTCTCTCATCGTTTCAAAAAATGTTGCATATTGTTTTCTCCCCTTTCGTTCAAGCACAATAATTTTTGTTTAATTAACGTTACTTTTGAGGCCAAAAATTCTCATGCTTCTATTCAGTTTGCTCAAAATTCTTTACAAGTCTTCGATTGACTCTGCCATGACAACCTTATTATCTGCGAACACTAACCCACATAAACTCACTGTCACCTTCTTCGTCGAAGAGTGCCATTCTTAAGGAACTTAGACTTGTCCATAAATATAATAAATATCCATGAGGCCATAACGCATCCTTGAGTAACACCTTGCATAATATCGATCCAATCACTCAGTTTCCCATTTAACCTTACACTCGCTTTGCTATCAGCATATATTGTTTTTATTGCTTGTAGAGCCATCCATTGACTCCATACTCTTTCAAGACTTCCCAAAGTTTGCTTCTATCTACCTAGTCAAATGATTTTTGTAGGTCAACAAATGCATAAATCTACTTTGGCCTTCCCATATCTTTTCTTCTGTTATTTTCATTACCTTATGAATAAGTATTATCAAACATATTTTACTTGCGGTACTTAATAAGCTGATACCTCTGTAATTCTTGCAGTTGCTGTTATCTCCCTTTCCTTTGTATATTGGTACGATAATCGCTGTTTTCTCTCCTCGTCGCTAAGGCCTGTGATGTTCAACTTTCTGTTATATGCTTCTTTCTATTCTTGGGCCGCTGTTTCGAATTCATCATTCCACCACGCATCACTAGACATTCTTACTACAACCGCAGTATCACACACTTCAGTCGCACTCCTAACAATGACATCACGCATTATAGTTGATGCGCCCTCTATATCTTTATTGTTTATTAGCGCCTTTCAAGTCGCCTCATCTATACGGTCGTTAATCTTATTTTGAAAATCTATTCGTAGTTCCAGTTTCTCTAGATTCTCAATCTTCACTCGCGCTTGTTTCGTTTTTTTGGTTCTCTTTCTTCTCCAACCCTGACCCAAACTTATTTTAGAGACTAGAAGATAATGATCAGTATTGCATTCAGAACCTCTCATAATCCATATATCATTTACTACCCCTCTAGTCTTTCATCTGCAAGAACGAAGTTAATTATACTGTGGCCATCTCCTCTACACCACGTGTACATGTGGATTATTTAATGCCGAATTCAAATATTTGTAATGAATAAGCCCTTTTTTAAGCATAAGCTGACAAATCTTTCTCTTTGCCATTTGTTCTTGAATCCTAAAAATTACCTAGCACCCTTTCTTCGTCCGGATGTTGGATGCCAACCCATCCATTCATATCTCCTTGTAGAATAATTCTAAATACTTATAAAACCATATTCGCCAGACAAACGAGAACGTATCTGTGAATTCAAAGTAAAAAAAGCTTCATTATTTTCTCATGAGGATTTTTGTATCCTTTCCAAATGTGAATTTTCTTTCGTCTGGTATTAAATTTTTCAACTTGAAATTCCATTGAATAATATTTTGGGTTTTCTATACACCTTAGAAATTCTGTATTCGTTTAAAATTGTATAAATTAATTCAAAGCATCAAATCGAACAAATCCCGACAAACCCGCATTCAGGACCAAAACAATATTATCAAGGAATTATCAGAATTTTTGTTTGTGCGAATTACAATTTGCTATAATTTGAATTTATCCTAATTATCATTTGACATAATTTTCAATCTTCCTAATTCATGTACATAAATCGCCATTTGCAATAATCAGCACTATTCCATACCAGATCGTCATGTAACAGAAATTTCATTATACCTTAATCACCTAAAATTAGGGAAAATGTTATTTCGGATAACTTCAAAGTAGGAAAATTCCAATTATAAATATCATTGTCAAGTCATTCTCCAGTCATTCTCAAAAATAAAAATTATGCCAAATAGTAATTCGTGGAAAAAGATATTATTTCAAACTGCTTTTCGGTTAAACGGATTTCGGTAAAATAAATATTCGGCAAAGTAGGATTTTGGGGAATATAATTAATTTCAATAGTTAAAATTTAGTTTATTATAGTTAATTAATAAGTAATTGAGTTATAGTTAATTTTTTCTAAGTGAAATACTTTCTTTACAATTCGAAAGACTTTGGAAAACAATACTTTACTTTTAAAAAAGCATCCTAATTTAGTTTTTTACCTATTAGCAAACCAAGCAGATAGTTTAATCTCTCAGCAATACAATGAACAGAATCTACTTTATACTTCCTTCCACAGCTTCCTCATTCGTAGAATGTGGGCAAATTTAGTTTACGACTTAACATCCTGAAGAACTTTTATTACAAAGCACGGTTGAAAAACCATGCATCCGGATTTGAGAGAGGAGCAGTCCGCTATAAAGCCATCGGTGCAGATAACGTTTATGCAGAGGAGAAGCGTCGCGAGTTGAAATATCTGTTTACCAGAAACTTCTTGAAGATCATTCGGGACGTGCTTCGAAAAGTCGATCGCGAGTGGTTGTTTCACCCCTCAAAGCTCTCAACCCTCAACTCCCACTCAAGGGTTCCTGAACGTGATGTTATTGTACGTAAATACGTGTTAAAGCAAAGCCGGGAGACGGTGTAGCGTGGAAGCTATACAGGGGAAGCAAAGAGGAAGGGTGACTGTTGAGTGTTGGAAGTGTAAAGAGTGAAGCGTCAGTAAAAACTGACTCCAGCTTGGGGAGTCGAACGCTTCACCACCGGCTCGAAGCCCTGTGCGCAATCACTGCACCAAACACGGAGTCGATGATGAGTAATTACGTCGGTACAGTCATCCGATAACCTTGCTGCCTCACCGTTACCACTCTGAGGGCCACCTTACAACGTAACCTAGTCGCAGGCTTGAACTGCTTAAGCTTTATCTAAGTAGACGCACGCTCGGCGTAAAATGTCGACCCCGTCTCCTTCTATCTAGCGTTTTCCTGGCGGAAGAAAGAGATGGAGTCAGCCTTTTACGCCGAACTTCCGCTGACAGAGTCTCATGTAGGTACAGCTTTAAGTAGAATAGCTGAGGCCTAACCATATCCCCACTCTGTCCCCACTTAACAGTTTAAGCCTGCGACTAACATAAGGTGTAAGCCGTGTAAGGCCATCCTAAGGTAGTCATCGGTGCGGAAAGGGGGAAGCTACGTGAAGTGTACCATATAACACGTTACAACAGATCAACTTTCCACTTAACATAACTGTTCGAGCACAAGCGCATGCTGTACAAAGGTGCCAAATAGTTGGTTTGATGTGCTAAGCTGTGGCATTTTAGCAAAGCGCCTACTATTAACTCAAAGCTAAACAGTGGTTCTCATTTCGTGGCTTCAAAAGCATTCCACTAAGGTGGCTCCCGCGCCACCTGCGGTTTTACGTCTCTCTGGCACATGAATATTCACCACTAATTTGTAAGAAGCTCTCCAAACAACGAAGGCTCACACGAGCACACCTTCTCTCTCACTTATCCGCCTACGCTCACATACATATATATTATAGCTACACGCAGGCATACACTGCTTTGCATATTTAGGAATGTATTGGGTACCGGAGTTTACCTTTAATTAGCGTCCGAATGAATAAAAGATTGTTTCCGCGTGGAGTGTGCCCTATCACATGGTATTTTGCCTTAGAAACATATACTTAACTTCCACCTCATGTACCCGCGTGAACATAATTCTACTTGGCTGAGTCATCCATCCCCCCCCCCCTTAATCAAGACATAGCTAAGATATGCTCAAGTTTCGCCCTTGGCCGCGAGCGAGACTTTATTTTATGTTTTTATGTCCAACTGAAGACAAGGGAAACTGTTTTGTCCCATCCTATCTACCTGTCTCCTGGAAAGGGCAAGCCCCACCCGTTGGGTCCATAGCTTATAGAGATCGGGGTATAATGTAAAATAACATGTATAAACGAAAGTTTTGTAATTTTGACTCTGGAAAATGTTAAAGCCTAGTTCCTAATCCTAGAAGGCCAGGTATATATTCGAAGTTATAAACCGCTCGTTTTGAAGTCATCAAAATTCGACACAAGATATAAAGATATGTCTTGAAGACATATAAACTTTCCACCGAAACATAAATTGAAGTGGCTCCGTCTCAATAAGGAGACATGCTGGAGTCGAACTTCTCGACTTCGCATGTCTTGATTGAGGGCAATTCAAGTCGAAACCAATTCGATGAATTTTGACTCGGGCGGTAAGGACACTCTACGGACATTTTTCAACGCCGAGACGTTATACCTGCTTTGCATGGCGAGCCCACTAACCACTTCGTGATCAATCGCTCTAAGAGTAGATAAATGTCATAGAGACGAGTCTCTATAGAGGATTCTATCAAGAACACTAAACAATATTCTTGGGTTCAAACAAGTGTATCTTTGTATTCTCTTGTATTCTTCGAGACAAAAAAACTGGATTTTTTTGAAATTCATTGTTTCACCCAAACCCATTCTTTTTCTTCAATTGACTGACTTGTTACTCTGTAAAGTGATGAGACAAAATGCTCAATGTTTCCTGTTAACACTAAATCTTCACATTTTACCATTATATATTCAAAAGTATTTTAAAATGTTTGAATCGTTTCGGTAATAAATGCGATATATTGCAACTAATCATAGTAATCAGTCAAATCACAGAAAAAATTGCTGGTCGTTTCAATTTGCATGACCTTTGAAATCAAACAGCATGTAATAATAATAATACATTAAGAATTTTATAATTCACAATTGAAAATACGCTTGCAATTAAATAAATTTAAATTAAAACGTTTAGAATTGCATGTTTTCAAAATTAAGGAACTACAAAATATAAAATAGTTTCAGACTAAAAGACTTAACAAGTGAAAAATTTCATACTGGAAATGTTAAACAGTGAACATCAGATGAAAATTTGATAAATTATTAGGCAATTTTAAAAT
>CAKNWU010239677.1:0-15566 GCA_932072015.1 Andricus quercustozae | reverse complement strand
GACATATTTTGATAAAAATAATATTTATGTGAGGCTGTAATCTTCTGTATTTTGGTCAAGTCAAGTAAAAAACACTTGCTAATGTATCACTTATCATACTGTAAATCGTCTTAACAAAATTACCTAAAATTTTAAGCAAGCTAATGTTCTTTGTTTTGGCTATAAAATTATTTTTGTATAAAATTTAGCATTTCTGGGGAAAAGTGAGAATTGCTGAGAATTTATAATATCCAAATTAGATCGTACCTATTAATTAAATACTTTGATGTTTCCTAATATCGCCAGGATTATTTTTTCATGTTGTGGCCTTGTATTTATAAGCTTATATGACAAGCGACATATATAAGGTTATGTTTTTAGTGAGAATAAACAATTTTATGTTGTTGCTTATCATATTTGTTCAATTTACTCTACAATAACGATATAGGCTTTTAATGTATAATATTTTGATACTTGCGAATAATGTAAAGCTATATTTGCCTTTTTATTGAAAGGGGATATCTGAACCCCATACTTTGGGGTAAGGAAGGACACACTTTGAACCCTAATAACTAGCTACTTATCGCTAAATTAAATATTTTATCGTCGGGATAAGAATAAAGAAGGGCTTGAAATTGTGATGTTAAAATCCATAATATACTATTTTAATTGCTCCCTGTAATATATTGAGAAACCCCCAGAAAAGTCCTTCTTAGCTCCGTCTTACGGTACCATCGATTTCAGCGACTTTTAACTCTTTTAATATCAATAAAAAGATGTCTGCTACAGTCTAGTTAGGATTTTTCACACCCCTTTTTATTTGCTTTTTATGTGAAGTCACGTCAGAAATAATGCCCCATAAATTTATTTACTCAAAAAGGACCTTCCGAGTTCTAAACAGGAATGTATATTCATTTTTAGTAAGTAAAATGTGAAAACTTTGGAGAATTACCCGTAATCTCATTTAAAAACCAGGAAAGAATGTTTTGATCAGCGGTTTCAATATTTCCCGCAGGTCTTAGTTGATCGTCGAAGTTTTAAAGTCCCATCAATTTTCATTCCCCCAAATGCAGAAGGAGTACAAGTAGAAGCGGGATACCATAGAATTAATGTTTCGTTACGCATACCGCACTTTCGTAGCAGTGTTCTAGTAAACTGCACAAACACCAAGTTCCAAATTTACAAATGATTTACTAATGTAGCAGCGACCATTAATTACATAAGGCTTTCTTTGGGGGCTGGAGGGAGTCTGGAAAATCTTACAAATCCTTATTTAGGGGGGGGGGGCCAAGAAATTCTTATTTAAGTTTCCTTTTTCTAATTATATTTTTGAAATGTTCCAATTAAGAACAGTTTTGGCTTTGGAAATTAATTTGTATACTATTATACATTAGAGTGGATCAAAACTAAAAATTTTATAAATTGAAAACGTCTTAGCACTGAAAATTTTCCTTTTGCGAAAATCGTGAATGTTATTTTTATTTCTTAATTTGTATAATATGCCTAGTTTTTACTATTTTTTTATTGTTGATTTGATTTTTTATAGGAGAAATTTAATTTTTCATCGAGACGTGAAAATGAAAAGAAATCTAGAAGTTAAAAATTAGAAATAATTTTTGTTCAGCATAGAAAAACTTTTTTATGTTCAAAATGTACTTCCCAACAATTGAGAAGATCAGATCGTTAAAAAATCTTCTCAACATTTTTGGAATTACATTTTGAATGTAAGAAAGTTTGGCTATGCTGAAAAAAAATATTTATCATTTCTAGAGCTTCTAAATTTTTTTCCTTTTCAGGTCTTCGTAAAAAAATTACATTTCTCCTTCATAAACTCAAATGAGAAATCTGAATTAAGAAACAAAAATAACATGTGCAATTTTTTCAAAATTCTGCGATTAAACATTTTTTATGCTATTTCAACTCCGCCCAACTGCAAGATATTAATCGATTTATTTTGAATTTCACACACGTTATAAGGGACCCGAAAAGAAAATTGTTAGTGCTAAGGCGTTTTTAATTAATAATTTCTTTCGATCCACCCTGTTATACATATATAAATTATATCATTATTTCTTTTAATATTTTTTATTGTATAATATTTCATATTACATAAGTCTAATAAATATAGACTCGAGGAGTTAAACATTCTGGATACCTGGTGTACAATTTTTACGAAATCTCGTAGAATTCCTTAAAATCTGTGCAATCATTTAAAATCCAGTGCATTTTTTTGAAAATTTTTTAGATCGCCTAAAATTTTGTTAATCATGTGAAAATTTTGTGTTATCACGTGAAATCATCAAAATCACACTGAATCTTGAAAAATCTGTCAACATCTCTTTAAATCCTTTTAAATCTTTTGAAATCTTATAAAATTCTTTCAAATCCATACAAATCTTTTAAATCCAATTAAAATCATCTGACAAACGTCAAAATTCGTGAAAATACTTTTTTATCTATTGCATTTTTTTAATACTTTGAAATACTTGAAATCGATTGGAATCTTCAAAGTGCCTTAGAAGTCCCTTAAACCCCTTTAGAATCCATGCAAATTCTTAAAAATTCTTTCAAAATTCATTGAAATAGTTTGAATCCGTGGGAATCTTCCCAAATAAATAGAAATCCCTTGAAATATTTTCAAAACAATTACAATATTTCAAAAGCTATAAAGACTCCTCGAAATCTCTTAAAATTCTTTATTATATTTAGAGGCCCTTTGAAATTCTGTTTAAACTTTTAAAATCTTAGAAATGTCTTTAAATCCTTTCAAATCCTGCAACATTATCAAACCTACTTAAAATATCTTAAAATTCTTTGATATTCGTTGAAACCCCTTTAAATCTTTGAAATCCAATTAAAATTCCTTGAAATACTGCAAAATTTGAGAAAATACTTTCGTGTTTCCTAAAATCCTTTAAAATCCTTTGAAATATTTTAAAATCACATTAAAATGATCAAGATTCCTTGAAATCCGAGATCCCTGCAAATCTTCAAAATCCCTTTCAAATTCACTGAACCCTTTTAAAACAGTGGAAATCTTTCCAAATCTCTTGGAATCTCTTTGAATATTTTTAAATCCGTTAAAATCTTTTCAAATCCATATAAATTTATAATATTCGGAAATACTTTGAAAATTCGTTTAATCTGTAAAAATCGTATGAGTTCCTCCCAAATCCGTGAATATACTTTTTAATCTTTTGACACCTTTTAAAATTCTTCCAAGTCCCGTAAAATCATCGAAATCACTTTAAATCGCTCAAAATGTCTTCAAATTCTTTCAAATATGCGAAATCCATTTAAAATCCCTTTTTATTCTTAAATAACCTTTAAAATACTTTTGTATCGACTGAAATCCTTTGTAATTCTTGGAAATCTTTTCAAATCTTTTGAAATCCTTTCAAAACAAATAAATCCCTAGAAACTCTTGGAAATATGGTAAAAACTGTGGAAATCTCTTAAAATTCATTGAGATTTTGAGAAATCTATTCAAATCAATCAAATCGCTTAAAATTTTCAACGTTCCCTAAGACTCCCTTGGAAGCCTTTAAAAACTGTGGACTTCCCTAAAAATTCTTTAATATTCCGTAAAATCTATTGACAATCTTGAAATCGCCTGAAATTTTCAAAATGCCCTTACAATGCCTTTAAAACCTTTTTCACACCTGGAAATCCTTTAGAATCATTTATTGAAATATTTGAATCCGCGAAAATCTTGCCGAATCTCTTAAAATCACTTGAAGTACTTGCAAATCTTTTGATACCTGATGAAATTCCTTAAGAGCCCTTAAAATTTCATAAATTTAAATAAGGTCCCTAAAATCCTTAAAAATTTGGGAAAGTACTTTGGTATTTTCTGTGATCCTTCAAAATCCTTCGAAATTTCGTGACTATCTTTCAACATTTTTCTGAATTCTCTAATAATTGTTTCAACACCATAAGCGTTTTATAATGGCTCGAAATCCTTTGAAATACCTTAAAATCTCTTAAAATCTTTTGAAATTTTGTTTACAGCAATAAATTGATATATTGTATAAATATTTAGTAAAAATATAAAATTTTACGTAATTAATTGACGTTTCGAATATACTGTATTTTATATATGTATATATCCGAATATACCTCACTCAATTGGATTATGGTATACAGTTCGATATTTCACAAAAATCATATAAAGCAAATAAAAATGACTAAAATCAACAAGAGAAATCAGTGTGTTTGTCATTGCAAAATCGAAAAATGAATAGATCCTAGGTGCAATCAACGAGAATTTCCGTGCGAACGTAAATTCGACGCCAATTCCTCATAATAGTCGCTCTCGCGTAGAAAGTGTCACCGACATTTCGAGTACTCTGTAATCCTTCCATTTACTCTCAATCACAAACGTCGAGCGAAGAGCCCGTAATGAAATTTCCCGTCCCGTTCGCTTACTCTCACCTCTAGAATATCAAACCTTCGTCGTAACATGCATACAAACCTAGAGAAAAACTCAATATTTTTTAGAAAACTCACCTGCTCCACCCAGACGTTCGTTGTCATGATCTGGTTCTTCAGGTCCTGAAAAAGAAAAAAATATACTTTAAAATAGTGCTTCTTTTATAATTGCAAATCAAATCTTTCTTCAACTTACTATTTAGTAACGAAGTATCTGGGTGCAAGAAAAATATTTCGGCTACACTTACCGAAATTCGGTGAACCTAACCACCTATCAGGGAACCTAGACAAAATCAAAAATTACGGTGGACCTTGATATTTCTTTCTAAATCATAAAAAAGGATAACTGAAATCAAATTTGTGACAAATCGGAATTCTCTGAATTCATGTTCGTTGCCTCTATAATTTAAAAGGAAATTTTCTCTAAAATCAATATTTTGAAAGTGATTAGTTATTTACCGGACTCTCAATGTATATTATCAGTTTAAGTTTAGATCTTAAACAATAAAAATTAACTAAATCTTAAAAATGTCATTTTTGCTTATTTCCCAAAAATTCTACCTTAGCATTTAACACTAGCCATTTTCCATTTCGAAAAATTCAGTGTTTTGGACCCACCCTGCTAAATATACTTCGACTTGCCTCAAGTTTATACAATACTGTTTTTTAATGAGCTAGAGACAAAATATCACAGTGCACCGTAATTTTTTTAAAGTTGATATTTTTTAACCGCCCTAATTATTACCCTTATAAAAGTATAATTAATTTCGTGTGGATTGATGAACGCCTTCAACTTGCACGTAGAGCAAAATGTGATTTAAACCTTTTTTATTTTCATATTTTTATTTATGTCAATTTCTTCATGTTTTTAGAGATGTAGAATGTCTTTTCAAATGTTTACAACTTTTGCAGTAACGTTCACCAGGCGACAATTTATGGTAACATTGTGCTTCCTTCAGGGAAGGTAAAGCGATGATGAATTTTAATTGTTGCAATGAAAAATGGCGACCGGGTTTTCACGTTTGGATTCTCAAATTGGATAGTTCTAAATATTTTTCAAATTCTTATCTTGTTAAATAAAACTGTTTAGTTCAATTTCGCTTAAATATCTTGCAGATTGTGCATCTTCAGGAAAAAGTGCGTTTTAGATGTCCACAAAGTTTTTGACATTCTTTATCACAAATCATTATAAATAATAATTTTTTTCATACTCACAGCTTCCAACAGAAAGTTGTGTGGTATTGTTTATAAATTTTTCTTACATAATATATGCTTTTGCAACGAATGTATTGCATAAAGTTTCGTAGATATCTTAAAAATCATTTTTCCTGAAAATTTAGAATATGTTCGATATTTCAGCGAAATTGAACTCAAATCGATATTTTTTTAAATTTTGAACAGTTCATAGATGGACAACACTAAATTTAAAATTGTAGATAGCAACATCTTTGAATTTTAAGATTACATGTAAAAATCTGAAGTCAGCAATTCTTTCAAAGGCTTTTAAAAATGAATAATTGAGCAACTTTATCATCTGAGGTTTCACAGTTTATAATTTAACGGTCTTCAAATAAAAAAGATTGTTATTTGCATTATTTAGCATTGCAAAATTTTCCAATATGAAATCTTCAAATGCGGTAAACAATTTTTCAAAAATTTAATTAATTTAGAGTTGTATATATCCTAGTGGAATATTGGAATTTTTAGTATTTTTACCAATAAAAATAAATGTAAATCGTAAATTTATTTAAATAACAGATAGGAATAAATATATTTTTAAAGCGTGTATATTTATGTGCATATTTCAAGCATCGTGTGAAATATCGGAGCGTAAAAGAGGGAATTTTGATACACTTTCTGAAGCGGAACAATCTTTCTATCTCGACTATCTTCCTATTTTACATACTTCAAAAAATTGTAAGAAAAACAAAAAAAAATTAAACGCGCTACGCGCCCACATGATGCGCTTCGCTTTTCAAAAGTGTATTAAAATCTTTTAATTTTGTTCAAACATAATTCTTTTCCATGAACATATTCCACATTTTAGTTTTGAGATTAACCTTTCTATCCTTTACAGCGTACTAATATACATTGTAGCATAATTCAAAGAGTTCACTGATTACTTTTTAATGTGAGCTATTCGTAAAATATTTAATATACTAATAACTATACATATTTTTCTATGACTTTTTAACGGCAAATAATGATTTTATTTTATTTACATATTTAGTTATTTTTAGTTAGTCATCGTATAAAGCGTTGGTGAATTTTCTAAAGTTTATTCAATTCAGTCACAAAATAAAAGAGTTTTCCACAATTCTGGTAAACAGGTTTAAGTATGTATTCATTTGAATAGCCTCGCAAGCATTTTTAAAAAATAAATTATAGTCAACTGCGCATAAAAACGTTAGTAACAAAGCGAAAAACTTATTATTCATAAATTTTTTCTTTTGGAAAAAAAGATAGTTATACTTTTAGATACGCTCTTTTATCTTCTTGAGTAATAATATGTATAAGCATGAAGCACATATCAAACTAAAATGTTAAATCATACAATCTCACGTTTTAAACGTAAAAAAGATCACTGTTCCTTATCACTTGAGTTTCGCGAAATATGTGCTTCAGAGGCCAACAAGAATAGCGGAAAGTCGACAATAATAAAAGTATCGGAATGGCGAGTTTATTTGTTATGGCGAGTTAATTTTTCCGCATGTACTGTAATGCAATACATGTATTTATTTATTATATATAACATTATCCACTATATTTCCATTATTGTAAATAATTTGATGGACATTATAAAACTCATTTTTAAGCAGAACAAGAATTTTTCTTACTTCTTTCACATTAATATATAATAAGAAACTTAATTTAATGAACTTATTAAATTTTGCAGTTTTCTTAAAACAAAAGTTGAAATTAATGTAAGAGAGGATAATTCTATATGTATATAAATTAATTACATGCATTTTTAAGACGTTAAGAACATAAAAAGAGAAAAAAATTCAAAATTAAAGCCAAAACTCCATCAGGGAAATCTAAATAATATCAAAAACCTAGACCAGTGTGCGTATTCAGATTCGAAAACTATATTTTCTGCCTTAGAAAGTGAATCACCCTAATATTCATGACTCAGTCCTAAAAATTTTCTGAGAAACTATCCATCGTATCAAGTTAGATGTGTATTACATTTAAGTTAATGATTAAGATAACGAGTGTATTTACGTACTGAAAAAGTGCGACTATTTTTATCGAAATTTCGTTGCGAATGGCCGGATTTTTTCGACATTAATAGCAGGACCTAGAAAAGCGGCTTTTTGTACCGCGGTAAAAATATCCGCTTTTTTCGGTACGTCTAGACACTCTCTAATAGGAGTTGTTCCATCATTTTCATTTTTAAACGTATTCGAGTTAAAGAATCCACTTTAATATTTTTAGGTCATCTTTTTCGTAACAAAGAAAATGTTATCAACTAAAACCCAAGGTTGATTTAATTTTCATAGGAACATGATAAACCGACAAGAAATAACATGGGTCGTAACTTCAACGTTTATGTAAAGAGCACTTAACCTGCAAAATTTCAAAAATTGGGTTATTACTATGTAGAGGTTATTCAATCTACACAACATTGTAGGTACTACACCACTGCTAGTAGTATTATGAACGTGTTTATAGTCGGACCATACAACGTGGAGTTAAATTAGCTCAAGGCCCTCCAATAATTCTGCCAACCTTGCATTGGCTGCTGCTTTTGTTTACTTTTAATGTACCTCTGACCTTTAACTTCTGAACTTCATTGTGACCTGTTACATTTTATTTCTAACTTTTATTCCATCTTAAAATTCTCGTTTTATTTATGTTCCATTAAACATACGTTGTTTACGCTTCTCTTCATGTTCTACAAAAGAGTTACTCGCTATAAATTAGGAGGTGTTTGGCTATTAACTAAAAGGCTTAAATTCTATAAAAGTATTATATTTTTATTGGCACAGTAAAAACTAATAATTTTACTAAAAGTAAAAATATTCAGATTTTCGAAAACATGTTTTGTCCTCTACTTTGGGATGTGATTAAAACTGACTTGCTGGCTATGCAGTAATTAGCACCGAAAATATTAGTTATTTATTAAAACAATTCTCTCTCAAAAAAGTAGTCAAACTAGGCACCTTGCACCTAGAAAAAATAGGTTTTTGTAGCCTATAAAGATTTAAATAAGTAATTGAAACCTCTCCCTCCTATCCAACCTTTACTCCCCCTACATTCCCACACTTCCCCTACTTATCTTCCCTCATTTCCCACCACTTCTCCTACTTTCCCTACACTCCTTACCCCTCACATTCCCTATTTCCAATCCCTTTATTTCCCCTTAATTTCCCCTGCTCACCTCCCTTTATTTCCCCTCACCACCCCTTGTGAGTTCTGAGTCAGGAGTTCCCCTCACTTCCCCTTCTTGGAAAAAAATACAACCGACGGACGGACAGACACCCGACCGAAACTATAAGGGTTTCTGCCATTGACATTGGCGTGTATTTTCATTCCCGTATTGGTATTAAACACATTAAAGTTCACTGATAGGCAAAGTTTCAAAACTAAAAAAAAAAATATGAACAAGCATTTAAAAAATTATCAATCACTACCCAAGTCGTGGGCTTGATCATTTATTAAATTGCTTTACCTTCTCTGCGTCATTCTGTTAAATTTTAGCATATCAAAAAGAAAAAGAAAGTCAAAATATAAAACAAATTCTAAAAATACAAGGATATCATTTATAAATCATAGATTATTATTAAGCACAAAATCATAAATTTTTTTCTCAATAAACTTATGATTTTACATAGGTATAAATATAGGTTTAAGCTTGCAGCGGATCTGGTTCTTGTTCCCAAACAAATGGACCGAGTCCAAAGAAAATATCAGTTAGAAAGTTGTATTTTTTCAAACGGTCGGCATAATTTTGTAGACCTCTATGTAATTTTATTAAATATTAAATTTAATCTGAGAGAATGGGAATTTTTAAGTACAAGTTCAATTCATTGTATGTTTTTTTATAGATGTATATTAGGATAGAATTAAAAATTCTCAAATTAATCGAATCTTTTAAGCTAGGGTAAAAAATTTGTTGGTAGGCATCCGAAAAAAGAAAATAAAAAATGATTGAAAATCTTCCGTTTTTCTAGTGAACAATAAAAGAATTAAACATACAAAAAAAGTTTTTGTCTAATTTAGACTTTTTAGCAACATTTGCAAAAAACAATTTTTTATTGAGTCATATGAACACATTTTGGAAAAAGTAGAATATGTCGATCCTGCAATATCTTCAATTTGTACCAAAAAAACATGTTATCATTTGGATTTTTCGGGAACAAAAACATTTTTCGTGATTTAAAAGTTTTGAGATTTTGGTATTTTGAACTTTGTTTGCGATTTTGGAACATTTTAAACACTAAAACTTTTTTTTTTCGAAAAAAACCAAAAAATGCCCTTTTTCTTTCGTTTAAAATGAACAAATATCAGATTTGACATTTTCAACTTTTTTCGCAAAAGTGTGCATTTAAATCAATCAAAAAATCGTGTTGTTTGCACATTTTCAAACAATTCTAAAATAGGCCAAATATTTTTTTCAATTTACAATTTCTTATTATTATTCACTGGTGAAAATGTTAAAAATAAAAATTTGCTATCATTTTTAAACAGAAGATATTAATCGATTTCAATTTTTTTTTTACTTTCGCGAATGCCAACCGGCAATTTTTTCCCCTTAGCTCAAAAGATTCGATTAATTTTAGTATTTTCACTCCACCCTAAATTATATCGATGTATTCTGATTTGCTAATTACAAGTATGGCAATTAAAATTCTTGCAAATGTTCATGTCAAAAAAAATAATTTCGATTATTTTTTAAAAGATTCAACCTTGAGAAGACATTTATGTTTATTTCCATTTATCGCTGTTAAAATGATGTTAAATTATTTCTCGTCGTTATCGGAGAAAAATAAATGACAAAAGATTAGTAAAATCAATCGAATATATCTTCATCCTATAAAAAAGTGATACTTTTTCATAAATTAAATTTTTTTTCCATAACAATGAGAATAAGTCAAAAGCGGGCAAAAATTTTTTAAAACCCCGACGTGAACGGTCGTGTTGGGTTATTTTCGTGTAATTTTCGGCCGGGTGGGGTTTCGGGCTCAAAACCCGATCCAAAAATACGAAACATCTGGAAATTTATAAAAAATTACCGAATATTAACAGAAAATTTCTTAATTGAACTTTCGGGATGGTTCAAGTTAAAACTAAAGTTTCTATGTCCATCTGCAATTGGCACCGAAATGTTTATATAAATAGCCCTTGATGTCGGGCTGTGTTATTCGATTCGAAATTTCGGCACGCACAGAAATGGACAAAATTCCATACTAAATTTATATTTTTTATTTCAACGTTTCGCCCACACAACGTAGGACCTCATCAGGATTAAAACGTTATATTAAGGACTCTATCACCAGGCTATATGCCGTATGAGACAAACGAAGCTTTATCAGTAACGAGTCCGTAAATTAAAAAATGTCATAATTTAGCATAGAAATGCCGAAAGTTAAGAAAGATTAGAAAATTATTAAGTAGTATTTAAAAATTTTTAAATTGTTGAAATTGTTGAATTGTAGTCGCGTGAAACTTTTTATGAACTTAGTATGCTTGTAGTTTATAGATTTGTAAAGCAGTAAACTTTTCCACCTATGGCAAGGTAATTCATTATTTATTAATAATTAATTAACTCGTGGACCAACACTTGTTACCTTACGTACGCTATGCCATAATTAATTAATTAATCAATAACCAATAATTAACTAACCTGGCATGGGTGGAAACATCTAATATTTTACAAATCTATAAACTAGAAGTTCAACAATTTCAACAATTTCAGAATTTCAAATTCTGCTTGATATTTTTATAATCTTGCTCAGCTTTTCGTATTTCTACACAAAATGATGACATGTTTGTACTTATTGAGTCTTTATTGATAAAGCTTCATTTATTTCATACTAATTATACTGTCCATAATGTACTTTCATAATCTTGATGAGGCCCTACGTTGTGTGGTCGAAGACCTCAAAATCATTTTAAAAATCTGTTTTGTTGGAATTTTTATTCAAACTGTTAGTATGTTTTGGCATTCTTTTTTAAAATATACTTTCTTCTTTGATGTATAACTATATATACTGTATAACATAAAAGAAAATCCTTGGGCAGAAATCTCTTGGCATGCTATGAAACATAGTTTTGAAACGAAGAATTTTTGTCGATCCAACCTTCTATTGGCTCGCATCCCTCCATGAGCGAAATTTCACGTACTCGGTTTACGTATTAAGTTTTTTTGTTCTTCACTGATAAAATTTGTCCTTGGTGGAGGATATATAGTCAGTGTAAGCCGAGATCAAAGAAGAACAGGTTTAGTCAATTATCGAAAAAAATAAATCCTGCAATTCTCGCCGTTTTCACTCTTGTATATTCGGCTCTCTTCATTGGAGCTATTGAATCCTGCGCCAAAAAGAAAGCTAATGGTGATGGCTATTATTTCGGTACGGAATGCTGCTCCGGGAACTGCTGGAGTAAGTTGAAAAATTATTTCATCTTCAAATATAAAAATAATACTTAAAATTAATTTGCCGTAGCGCTCCGAGTTTGTAACCGCAAAGTCTGGGCTCGATTCCTGCTATCATTTTTTGCAATTTTTTGAAACTCAAAAATGTTTTTATTGTAACTGAACATTAAATTCAATTAAACTATAATATTTTAATTTTTTCGTACAAGACAGCACAAAGCGCTACAGTCTAGTCAAACCAGGAGTTGAAATATTCTCGCATCGCTTTGCATGGAACGCGCGTGGATTTTTTTAAAGCCGTTTTTCTCAAGAATGGCTGAAATGTACATCGTATTATTTTAGGATATTACCAGTTTTTCAATGAAGAATTACTAAGAGGAGTATGAATCCAAATTAAATTCTTAAGGGTGTAGATTTCCCTTGTGAGAACATAATTTAGAAAAGTACTTATAAACATATTTTTGAAATTATAACGACAGTATTGGTAAATTGAAATTAGATTAACGTAGAGTTATTCTAAAATAATAGGTCAAAATACTAATATTAAATACTGTGACATATATTTAACTTCAACAGTGGAACTGCAATGCCTTGGTGGTTATTAACGTGACTTAAGCGATGCAGAGGCATCAGAGGAACTATGGTTCCATTTTAATTGAGCATCATTTTTTGTAGCGTCCTGTTATAATAACAAAGCGTCTTATTTTGAAGCCATCGTTCGTACTATTTTACTTCGCTAACTTCAGATTGAAAAGTGGTACGTACTAACGAACTAAAATAATGCACAGGGAGTATTGTTTTAATTGCTTGCAACTTCATGCTTAAAAGAAACAGAAAATATTTGAAACAGAACAAATTTGATTCTCACATCGGCCCTGTTTTGATCCAAAAAAGGTGTACTAAATCGTCGTTTAGTGGCATAAAAATAAAGCTGCATAGGAACAGATCCTTGATATGATACTTTTTTCTACAGTGTGCTAGACCATCTGAACTCTACACTGCATGATCAGAACACTGGAAGGAAGTAGAGGCAAATAAAATTGTATTTCCTTCCAAACTGTCAAGATATTTAGCACCTGATCTTCGCTGGACTAGACTCTCTAGATAAGATTGTCTGGACAATGCCGGATCTGGATCCGATACGACATTATACTGTCATGAATCCACGAGGCTTCGAATTCAACAAACGTACTTAATTCGCAAGAAATCCAACTTTCTCAGACGGACAAACAAATTATAGTCTTCTTTATCTGATCGAAATCTTCTGGCCATCTTATTTATGCATCCCCTTATCTTAAACAAATCTGAATTTTATAGAATCTAGCAAGCGTACGAAGTGAGAAACCTCCTAGATACGAATGTAAAAATCCCCAGAACATAATCCCCAGAAATCCGGCAGAGCAAAAGGCAGGCTCGTTTCAGCGGTCGTTATCTGAAAGTGGTACTAGTTACCAGAGTTGCGCAGCGATGTGTGCTTTCTCTCCTCGGCGACGCTCGTTCATTGGATGATGATCGCACATCAGGCAATGTTTAGAAAACACGAGGCGACGCGAGGCCCGTTTACGTGTGTAAGGAGCCTAATGCTATGGAAATTGGATGTCGAGAGAAAACAGAGGGATGGATCGAGTACTCTTGGGGAAGATGCAGGAGGAAACGGGGGTGCACGAGGGAGAAATGTTCCATGGGAGAAGGCGATCTAGTATGTGCTTATATATGTAGGGCTTCGTTTACATATGTATAGAGAAGCTTCATTGTGTTTGTAGATACGTGTGTTGGATCCCTAGAAGTCTTCATCAGGACAAAGAGGGAAATAGTTGAGAATAGGGGTAAAAAGAGAGAGATGGTCGTTCGGTTCCGAAGTTAAAATGGGAGAGGAATCGGGAAACGAACTAGCGCTGCAGTAAACTCTGACTATCCTTCTACGGCTTTATGTCCTGCCAAGCCTCGTTTCTTCTTGAGATAAACTTTAAAAAGAGTTCTAATTCACAACACTTAAGGGGAATTGCATATCAAGTTTCAAATCGATCTAAAGACTTCGAGAGCATGTAGTTTTTAAGTATATATAATATAAACAAATTTGAAAATACCCGATGATAGATAATTTCCTGTATAAATTACCGCATTATACAACTTTCGAAACGAAACGATTACAAAATTGTTTTAATAATAAATAAATCATAAATAAAATAAAAAATGCATTCATCAAATTTTCTAGTGTCGGGAATTTTAAATTGACGGCAATTTTATAATTTCGGAAACCTTATATTACAAATTTTTTCTTCGGTAATTTTACAGTGTCGAGAATTTTATTATTCAGAATTCTTCAGTCGTCCCACTTTCAGAAATCTTTTGAAATGTTTTGAAGTCTTTAAAAATGTTTTTTAAAAATGAATTTTTCACAAATCATTGAATTTTTTCCCAGGAATCTTAAGAAAGTGTTATTATTTCCTACTATTTAAAAATCTACATTTTGTTTAAAAAAAAGGTTCAAAGCTTTTTAAGAATTCTGAAAGGATTCAAATGATTTTTTATTTAAAAAAATAATTTTCAAGAGAATATTCAGAAAGATTTTAAAAGATTTCAAAAGATTTCTAAAATACTGGGAGAAGAATATGGAAGATTTTAAGAACGTTTTTTTAATTTTTACTTATTTAAAAAATTCGAATCATTTAAGATAATATTTAGAAGCTTTGACAAAATTAACAAAAAATCCCATTAACAATTTTAAAAGATATAAACGATTTTTAAACAAAGTATAGATTTTTGTAGGTTTCGAAATAAAGTTTTGAATCTTTTTAAAGATTTTAAATATAAGATTTTTTAAGATTTCTAGGAACGTTTTTAATAAGTTTTATTTTGAAAAATGAATTTAAAGAGAATATTTAAAAAGATTTCAAAGCATCTGAAAAAACTTAAGGTAATTTTTTAATTATACAAATTTTCGTTTTAAACTTTAGGACAAACTAAATCTTTGGAAAAAAAAAAATTAGTAGATTAAGAAGTTTTAAAATAATTCCAAAATAATTAAAAATTTCTGAAGATTTCAAAAATGTGGTTGAAAAATGTACAGTTTGAAGATTACAAAAGGAAATTTAGATTTTTCTTCCAAATTTTGAAAAGTTTCAAGCAAATAAAAAAATGTTTATTCCTTGGAAAATTTTGAATAATGATTTATTAAAAAAAATTTAAGATAATTTAAAAATATTTCAAAACAATTCAAAAAATTTATAAACATTTTGAAAAAATGCCTAAAATCTAATTAAAGCTCGAGCTTAAGTATTGAAAAACTTCTAACAAATGAATAGCTATTCTAGGCTAGAGTCTAGGCTAGTCTATTTCAAATTTTTTCTTCGGTAATTTTAGTGTCGAGAATATTTTTTCTAGAATTCTTCAGACGCCCCACTTTCAGAAATCTTTTGAAATGTTTTGAAGTATTTTTAAATTTTGGTCAAAAATTAATTTTTCACAAATCATTGAATTTTTTCCCAGGAATCTTAAGAAAATTTTATTATTTCCTCCTATTCAAAAATCTACATTTTGTTTTAAGTTTTTTTTT